>BMAU01001026.1:0-233509 GCA_019973935.1 Trichonephila clavipes
TAACCGCAAATAGAGTAAACGCATCTTGTTAGTAAAAGAAGACACCCAAAAGTTTTCATTTAACACTTATTTCTCGCTATCCTTCATATTCATTTCTAGAGAAAAAAAAAAATTAAAATATTTCGCATAATCAAGATGTATCAAACGTTTGTCTTTTAATTTAAACAAAAGTTATAATTCCGTTATAAATTTGATACTGAAATATATTTTCCGTGCTGGCTCATACTATCGGTTTAATTCAAATATTCAGTAAATAAGGAGATTTTGAATATCAGTTGAATCAAAGGTATTTTTCATTTCATACAAACCATATTTTTGAAAAGCTTACCATCATTCCACACAGGTGTTTTATTATGCAATTCCAATACGTTTTCCAAAAAAAAATTTCTTCTTTTCATCTTTTCTAATAACCCGTCTTCCTGAATAAAATAAAAGATAAGGCACAATGTCTCTTATAATTTGCTCTTTTAATTAAACATGGTATGTAGGGTAGTACTTTAAAAAATTATTGAGCAACTTAATTGTGGTATTATTCCAAACTTAGAGCTGATAAACATTTTAATTGAGCTTAAAATAAATATAAAGCATAAATAAAATGATGTATGTAGATAAAGTTTTCTTTGTTTAAGCATGACATAAGTATTGGTGGCTCAAAATTTCATTTTTTTATATGACCCCATCGAAAAATTTGTGTAAAGCAAAATGCTTACTGCTAGACAGTAGTATCATACGTTGTGATTTGAACGACAAAGGACAAACTCCTTAGTTTTGAAGCTGTCTTGTGATTATCATGTAAATTTAGGTGCCATTGATTTTGCTTGTGCCGAACTGCCACCGAAGCAAGTAGTAATCATTTGAGTAAATGTCTAACAGACATGCACATACACTGGTGTGCAAAAATGAGGGACGAAGTTGAAAAATTAGCATATCAGCTGAACGAAGAGGCAGAGCGGACAGAAAGACCAATCAGGAGATTAAGTAAGTAAGGTGATGTACAGTAGCACATGCGCAGATATGCAGGTAGACGTAATGGAGGAGTGTCTGAGTAGTATAAAGCATGATGTCGGTGTAAGATCAGTATTTCTGGCAAAGAGATTGCACGCCGTAAAGCAGTTAAAATCACACCGAGTTGCTGCCTCAGCGAGAAATGGCGAATAATCAATCTGTTAGACGACATCTGGATGCTTTTACCCGAGATCGAATCATTGGGAGAAGTTGGAGGAAGGCCGCAGTGTGACAAGTGTGGCTGCAGAGTTCGGAATTGCTCACAGCATCGTTTCACGACTTTCGAGACAATTTCAAACTACAGGAACAGCTATCCGGGGGTTCAGTAGTGGTCGTCCACGAGGAACCACACTCGCAGATGACCAGTACATTGTCTTACAGGCCAGAAGAAACAGGCGGCAGACAGCGGGAGAAATCGCTAGACACACGACACAGGCGACTGGACGACCGATATCGCGTTTTACCGTGGCCAGAAGACTGCACGGTGGTGATCTGTTTGCACGACGCCCTGTACGGTGTGTACCTTTAACGCCTGCCCATCGGAGAAGGCGTTCTCTGTGGTGCCGGGAACACCGGAATTGGAGAGACAATGAATGGGGACGAGTACTCTTTACAGATGAGAGCAGATTCAGTTTGAGAAGCGATTCTCATCGCATACTCATCTGGAGAGAGCGGGGAAGCCGCAATCATCCCTCGAACATCATTGAAAGGGACAGGTATGGAGGTCGCGGTGTTCTCGTTTGGGAGGCATCATGCTTGGTGGTCGTACAGACCTTCACATCTTCGACGCAGGTTCAGTCAACGGGACCCGTTATTGTAACGAGATTCTTCTTCCATATGTGCGTCTTTTTAGAGGCGCTATGGGTCTGCAGTTCCTTTTCATGGACGACAATGCACCATGTCATCGCACAGCAGCTGCCGAACAGCTCTTAGAGAGTGAGGATATTGAACGTATGGATTGGCCGGCACGATCTCCGGATCTCAATCCCAACGAGCATGTATGGGATTTTCTAGGCAGACGCTTGGCAGCTCGTACCTTACCACCAGTAACGATTCGGGAGCTTCGATTGGCGCTGCAAGACGAATGGGCATCAATGCCTCAACAACTCATCGACACCCTCATTCTCAGCATGGGCAGACGCTGTGAAACCTGCCTAGCAGTCAGGGGAAATCATATCCCCTACTAAAGACCGGTTGTTTCTTGCTGGACACCCATCACAGGGATGTTTCCGCCTTCAGTCGCATTGCGCTCCATGCTTCTTTTTCAATCAAGCTTCTTTTTATCCCTCTGATTTCTCTTTTTGTAAGTGTTGCTTACATTACACATGTCCTTACATATTGGGGATATTACGGTATTAAATGTGTTGATTTGGAAAGCTTTTGTACAAAGTTATACTGAAAAAACCGTCTCGTCCTTAATTTTTGCACACCAGTGTATACGCTCAAGTTCACATGCACCTTAGAACAAAAATCAGACTCCAAGTGTCATTGGATTATTACGAAATTTCATACGCAAATACTTTGAAATCGTTCAACTTTTGCGGCCAAAGAAGAAAAATTGTAGCTCCAGAACATTGCAGCTGAATATTCTGATTAAATAAAAGAAATGCCGATTCATGATTTCTATTCTAAATTGATCCGCATTTACAATATCTATACCTCTAATTTTTCAGAAAAATTGATGTACTTAAAATATTACTATTTTCTGCTGTTAACTTTAATTAAAAATGTGAAAGAAGAAACAAAAATTATATATATATGGAAGGATACAAAGTTAGAGCTGTCAAGATTTTCATGATTGCTGTTGTACGTTATTAAATAAAATACATCAAAATTATCAAACGACATAATATGACGTGGAAATTAAGGTAATTAAATACTATCCTTACGCATTGCAGCTTGAAAGAAAGAGGTCTGTATTGATATTGGAACTTTTTAGAGACAACTGAACATGAGGGGGGCTTAACATGTGTGTTCGAATGAAAAGTTGGGGTTTCATTTAAAATATTTTTCAAACATTGCAGTGGATTTGAACTGGTCAGCACTATTGGATCAGTTGTAATTCTATAAGTTTTAATACCTACTTTATTCTTCTTAATTAAAATATCAAAATACTCTGTACATGGACCTAACCAAACCCTTACGAATTATAAATGTTACTTTAAATGACGCTTCCACGCAACTAAGTTTGAAAGACACAGAAGTAGGTCTCTTACGTCAATCTTGCTGGGAGACTTAATAAGTATTAACTAATCGTTTTGCAATATTTCGCGACATTTTCATATAATCTTCCACTGTTCAGATCTATTTAAATAGAAATACCTATTTGAAAATATTCCTTCTCAGTGAGGTTCTTATATCAAATAACGTTATAAAGTTATTTAAGGGAAACGCATTAGAAACCGCTAGAATATGTTTTTTTATTTCTCGTTTTATTCATGATATATCTTAAACAATTCTTAAATTACCTTTACTCTCTCTTCCCCCTTTTTTACTTACTCTTATTTCAATCCTCTTGTTTTCATTGCTCAAAGCTGGGAGAATAACCGACATTTTTCTTGGGCCATTGAATCCGAAGACGTTAGTCTCCTGAAAATTAGAAAAAAAGTCAAGCACTAAATCTGTACTCTAATCAAGATGTAGACCGATTGCTCTTTTACTTTCTATGCATTTCAGTCTTAAGATAGATGGTATGTATATATGGAACATGTTTATCATTGCAAACCTGTTCTTTGAGATTTCCTCAAAATTAAAGGTAAAAAAGACACGAAAAGTATACAAATAAATATTAAGAAAGAATTCTCATACATAGGATATCAGAGCTATTTCGCATCGGGAATCTTTTTCTGGTTTCATTCGCTTGTTCTTTGGATTCGATCCAGAATCATACACAGTAAAAATTGTACCAAGAAGATTCGATCTGAGGAAAAAAAAAAGGGATCAATATTACTTTGATATACTCTGAAGAAAATGTAGCAAGCAAAAGAATAATTTCCTTGAAAGATTCGTATTAATACAATATTAAATTCAGATATATTTTTTCTAAGTATAGTAAAATAGATTTGGGCATTAAGAAAGGAAAGATTTCTTTAATTTCATCAAATTCTCTATGATAGCCGCAGATCTCAATAAATATTTTAATGCAATATCATAAAATTATGTAAATAGAGTTATTTTTCTCAAAAGTTTAATTAAATAATTTCATGATTATCAAAGTTAAATTTCTCATTCTGTCTTCAGTAATATTTTTAAGGAGTATTAAATAATTTGTCTTGTAAGTTTTGAGTTTCTTTTTTTTTCAGATTATATCTTAGTTTTTAGATTATAAAAGGCCGTAATTAATAAATATTTACTCGAGTAAGGTGAAGGAATCTATTTAAATAGGTATATACATTATATATATATATATATATATATATATATATATATATATATATATATATGTATATGTGTGTGTGTGTGTGTGTGTGTGTGTAATTATAATACCTGGCAGAGCATAAGTAAAAAATATTATTTCTATATTTACGAGCAATTTTCAAAAATTAAAATTTTAAAAGGTTTCAAGAGTGTCAATTTTACCTCGAATGTTGAAACGTAAATGATTTTTTGTTGGCTATAACTTATTAAAATTAAAGTAAAATGCTTTCATTTTTGCAATTGTACAAATAATAATTTTTTTTGAAAAAATGTAAGACAGTTACAAGTATTCTCAACAGGAGAAACTAAAATAACCAAATAATTTTATCCATCTAAATATTTTAGTAAAAATAAAACTACTAAAATATTTATGACTATAGGAATGTAAATTACAAAAAGTTTGTTCATATGTTTCAATAATGTCCAATATTCAGATAATCTTTATATTTTTAGCTGTTAAATAATATTGAAGAACAATGTCCGAGGGGTATTTTTGAATAATACACAATTTTAATTAATTTAGTTTATTAATTTAACTGACGTAAATGTTATTTTGTTAAAAGTTGATTTTAAATTAGAATATAAAAAAAAAAGTTTTTAAAAAAATTTCTTTCAACTTTTCTTAAAATATTTTTACATACATGAAACATTTTTTATTTTAGTGCACAACACTTTTCTCCTAGTATTAGATAAGTCATTATACACATGAATTAAGAGTGAGGGGAATTCACTTGCATATTTGCAACCCCATTAGAGTTGTGCTTAGAGTCAGTAAAAAAAAGTTGCTGACTATTCTCTACATGATTTTTTTCATTCAATAAACTTCAATTTTTTATCTACTTTTAAATAATTTGTAGCTCTTGTATTGTTTATATTTATCATATATTTACATTCCACGAGGAGAACTGATGAAGGAAACATAATTTTTGATTGATTTGCTTAAAAGATAAAAGTCTGAATTATTAGAGAATGCATATGAGAATCAGAAAGACTTGAACATTCCTGTGGCTATGAGTAATTCTTCCTACATCTTCTGAACAAGAGATTTAAAATGAAGACGATGATCATGTACAAATGATGTTGTCGTAGTACCAAAAATCAATAGAATCCACAATAAAAACGCTCCCATGAAAGGAAGGAATGGAATGAAGAAATAGGACCACCCAATAAGATTTGTTTGATTTGAACATCAGAATTTTTTAAATGAAAATATAGTTCAAACCCCCCTTTAATATAGGAGTTTATAACTCGTTATTTTTAATGTATTGTACACTATCATAAGACATTGTATTTTACTTAGTAAAATGTCCCAAAAGTTTGACTCGAAGTGGACGTTTTCATGATCGTAGCAGAAATGATATTTGAAAGGCTGTAAAATACACCTTCATATGTTGTTAGTTAACGTTTTGGTGAAACGTTGTTAAAATTGCAGTTGGGATAATTTTTTATGACCCAAAAGAGTGGACGATGGATATATATAGATAAAAATGCGTTTGAAAAAGTGAAAATATTTGCTAAGAATGTTTCAACAGTGTGTTCTTTCAATTTTTTGATAAAAAAAATCTGATTTATGATATAAGCACTTTTTGTAAGGAGTGAATGCGTCCCTTCATTTACTTCCACGTGAAATTAAACATTATTTGACTAATAATAACAAATAGTATGAAGCAAATACATCAATACAAATAATCTTAATCTATCACAATTTTAAATGACAGTTTGATGCTCTAGAGTAGTTTTCGTAATTTGCAATGTAAAAGAAATGTATTTTAAAATTCTATAAATAGTATATTATTTAATACACTGTAATTACCTCGAGTAGATATTTCAGTATAGAAAGAAGAAATTTTGCTCATGACATCTTATTCTTTTTTTTTAAGATGATAGCCAATAAATTATTATTTTAGGTATTTTTACTTCCCTTACAAATAACAGGGCAGAAAAGGGTTTCGGTAAACATGGAAATTTCCTTTAAACGAAAATTCAACAAGTTGCGTATTCCAAGTTAATTATATTTTTGATGATAGATAGTTAAAAACAGTTGAATTTATTTTTTTAAAATTTTTTATTTAGACTTCGTCTAGTCTTATGGTGTCATGTCTAGTCTTATGGTTCTTCTATGAACAAATGTTCTAAAAGTCGCAGTGCCCAAACTGAAAATCTAACAAAACAAACTACGCAAACGAAATTGAGAAAAACAAAGCTATCGAATTTTATTCACGAGCAGCTAAATATTTTTTTTTCATTATTTGTCATTAAAAACAATTGGCTTCTACCTTAATTTTCCTATGAACGAGTCTCCCCCTCTCGACAGATCAGTAGCATCCACGGATATCAGGTAGTTCGAAGTTGCACTTTTCTTACGTTTCCGAGCAGCGAGCAAGAACACCTGAAAATCAATAATTTCATCATCACCTAAACAACAATGCACTAGTGAATTATTTCACAATTATAAATTGCCATTGTAAAACAAGTGGCACTCTATGATGTAATATACCGGGTGTTTCAAAAGTCACGCACATCCCCGTGGTAATCCTTGTTGCTTAAAAATCAAAAAAATTGATTGAGATTTCTTTCACTAGATGGCAGCAGGGACCCCTTCATAAGAAGTTTTGAACGTATCAGGCATCAGTTTCAAAAGACATGTCAGTTGTAGTCAGTTGAGCGCAACGGGACCCAATCGTGGAATTTTATTTCGCTATGAAATCTCATTGCCGTGTGATTTCAGCAGAAATATCCAGGGGAAACAGCACCGAATGCATCAATGATAACACTTTTAGTGTAACGGTTACATGACATAGGATCGGTTGCAGACAGGAAGCGATTGGGTGAACGTTCATAATGAAAACGAAAGTGGCAGATGGGGAGACCACTTTACAAACAAGTCCATTGAAAAGACCGTCCGTCTACATAAACATCATTACAGAACTCATATCCCTGCTGAAAGGGATGAAAGGTACGCTGGGTTGCAGCAAGACGGCGCAATGCGTCACGGAACAGTATGGAAGTTTTAACTGAATTTTTCGATGATCGTGTCATCGAAGGACTTTGACCAACTCTTTTACCGAACTTGTCAATTCAGGATTTTTTCTTTGGGGATATCTGAAAAATGTCACTTTCAGGAATAATCCCCAACGCTCGATGAACTGAAGAGTAACATCCTTCATGCAATATCGGACATTAATTCTCACGCTTTTCGTTAAGTGTCAATTAATCTGGTAAAAAGAGTTCGATTGTGTGTCTCCAGTTGTTGTGCGTGATTTTTGAAACACCCGGTATATATATATATAAATTAACTTGTTTCTGTTTTGCTTTTGCACACTCTCTTTTGACTTGGTATCAATTTCTGGATTAATTACAGAAATCTCTATTTATTTTGACTTTACTCTTATGAGCTTACTTTCAAGTTTGTTTTTATAAATTAACTTGTTTCTGTTTTGCTTTGGCACCCTCTCTTTTGACTGGGTATCAATTTCTGGATTTTTTTACAGAAATCTCTATCTATTTTGACCTTACTTTTAAGAGCTTACTTTCAAGTTTGTTTTTTATAAATTAACTTGTTTCTTTTTTGTTTTGGTACACTCTCTTTTGACTGAGTATCTACTTCTGTATTTTACAGAAATATCTATCTATTTTGACTTGTTAGTTATTAGGATGAGGGAATTTTATAACTCTCCCCCTCTTTCTCCAATAACAATTTTGGAAAGGATCTGAGTTCTGTTAAAGAAATAAATATTTGTAATAGTAATTCTAATATTAAACTATTCAAGACTAGAATTTTTTGGAACAAAAAATTCATTAATGGCCATCATAATCATTATAAACAAAACTTGTTAGATTCTAGTAATCACATTTCTCAAAATATTAATAAATGTTACATTAAGAGCCCTGATATACATGGAATTATTGATAATTTATCTTCTTATAATTTTGATAACACTCAATCTTATAATATCTTATAAATCTCTTAAAATTCAATAAATGTAGAGATAGTAGATGTAAGACATGTACTATGTTAAATATGGATCAATATGATTGTGATTCTAAATTTAACCTTTGTAAAACTTTTAATTGTATTTATCTTTTAAATTGTAAAGTATGTCAATATAAATATATTGGACAGACCTCCAATACTATTAACTTAAGGATTAATCAGCATAGACATGATGTTAAATTCTTTAATAATTCCAATAATTCTAATAAAATTGAACTTAGACACTTTCATATGCATGATTTCAAAAATGTTGAACTGTATCATTAAAATTACTCCAATTACTAAGCACAGATTATGGTGGGAAAATCACTTTATTAGGAGTTTTAATACAATCTATCCATATGGCCTTAATGTTTTGTATTTTGCTAAAAATACTTTGCAAATAATGTTACAGAATAATAATAAAGAATTTTTTTATAATGCCAATAAATTAAACAATAATTCTAAAAGAAAATCTAGAAGTAATAGAACTAAAAGGAAAAATAGAGATAAAAATTCATTAAATGACAATATTATAGAGTTCTTATTGATGATTTTGAAAAAAACTTTAATATCAAGAAGATCAAATACTTCATGTTTGGTCTTAATAAACATGAAATTGCATTGTTATATGAAACCTTAAATAATGATTCCTTAAAGGTTTGTCATGCAGTACACATTATTAAAGACATTCTTAACTATCTAGTTAATAAATTCAATATTAATGTTGAGAAAATTAATGATCCTATTACAGAGTACTGCACTTTATTATTCATGAATAAAACGATGAATAACCGATATAACAAAACGATGGGCAGATTTATCTTTAATTACAACAATAGTTCGCCCTCTATTAATATAGAAGATTGTATATGTAAAAACTATAATGATTTTATTGATGGTCATCATAAACATGTAGTTACTGGCAACTTAGACATAATCAATGATAATATTTTAAAAGATATGAGTAAAGGCACTAGTTTTAGATTAAATGTTTCTAATAACAACAATACTGTTAAAAAACAAATTATTAAAGATATAGATAATTTTATTACAAAATCTGCAATTAAATTTGGACTACCTATTGAGGCATTTGATAAGTATAAGTACAATATTTTAAAAGACCTTATGAATTTTAGTTACCATTCTCAATATGAAACTACTTTTAAAGATATAAAACAGAAAATTTATGAATTACAAAAGAATTTTATCATAGTTTACATTGACAAAGTACCTGGTAACTATGCTGTGTGTGTGTGTGTGTGATTTGTAATTATTTATATTATAATATTCTTTATGATCACTTTCTAAATAATGGTTCTTTCAAAAAATTAGATTTGTCACATAATGAAATTAGTAATCGTATTATTGCTATTTATAAAAAATTAGGTTTTTGTATTCCTAAAATTAAGTATCCATATATTTTTTAACTCCAAAATTCCATAAAAGTCCGGTTAAATTTAGAACTGTGACAAATGGTTTTAGAACATATATTACTACTGTAGGCAAATTACTTCATAATATTATACAAAACTTTATTAATCAGCAATGTAATAAAGCTATAATTAAAAATAGTAAAGAGATTATAGATTTTTTTTATAATAGAAATATTTATTCAGTTCATAGTTATGACTTAGATCTTTTCAATTCCATTGATTTATATGATATTATTAAAGTAATTTTAGAAAACCACAGTATGTATAACCTTAATATTAATTTTAACAATTTTAAAACTCTCATAGATTTTGTCTTAAAAGAAAATTACATCAATTTTTTTTAATGGTTCTTTATATAAACAAGAGAAAGGACTCCCACAAGGGGGCCCAGCTAGTAATAGTTTGGCTAATCTTTATTTACATTTTTATGAATATAATTATGTTATTAATAATGACTACTACATTTTTAGATACATTGATGATTTAATTATATTTGGTAAAAGGATAATTTAAATCCCATTATTAATTTTTATCCGTCTTACTTAAACTTACTTGAAATTAATAATAATCTAATAAAAAAAAAAATTACCTAGATTTATCACTGTATATTAAGGATTTGAAACTACATAGTAATATTTTTGATAAAAGAGATGCCTTTAATTTTAATATCATCAAAGTGCCTTACTGGAATTCTAATTTATCAATATCTATATATAGAAATATTATTTTTAACTATATTTATCGCAATAATGTATTAGTGATAAAGCTAATAATTTTTTAAATCTTAAAATTTTTTTTAATCACTGTATTGAACATGGATATCCTGCTAACTTTATTTGTAATTATATTTATAATGGTTTTTTATGATACAATTTGTATCACTGTAATTATTTACTGTTATTATGTTTTGTAATGATTTTTTAAATTTAGACAATATCTAATTTATTTTGCAATTATTAAATAGATGGCGCCACATGCTTATTAAATTTTTTTAATATATATTTTTTGAGTTTCTTTTATATTTTACACTAATTTTTACATGATTATAATTTTTATGATTTTTAAAAGTATATATATATATATATATTTCTTATAATCGTATCGCAATTAATTTTATGCGGTTCTGCTCTCACCCCTCGTATTTGGCGGGAACACGTTACTGCACTCTTGGCCATCGTTTACACTCCGAATTAGTAGGTTATGTTTTTGCTCCTATGTTATTTAGTTTAATGATTTTTTAATATTTAAATTCTACATATATAATTCTTTCCTTTCCTCTTGGTACATAGTATGACAAATTACAGGTGAAGGTTGGCTGGCCGCAAAACTTGTTTAAACCTGCAATCCTGGTTCCTAAGGCCAGGAGTTTGTCATTATACTAGGTGCCTTCTTCCTAATTTTAGTTATCTTAGGTATATAACTATATGTTTATTTTTATATTTTTGTTTATATATTTGTGTATATGTATATATATGTATAAGTTTATATATATGTGTATGTATATGTATATAATTATATATTGAAATATTTTTATATTGGATTATATATATATATATATATATATATATATATATATACATATATATACATACATATATATATATACATATATATAATAATACATATAATACATATATATATATATATATATATATATATATATATATATATACATATATATATTGTTAATAATGAGATTAAAGTAAGATGCAATAGGATCTTTTTTGAAAAAAGAGCCAACCTTTCGACCATCTTGTCTTTCGAGGTGTAAAAAGTATGTTGGAAAAATGCCGCGGTCCATCCCTTTTCGATCTCGAGAAATTCTGCACCGTACCGTTACACCTTCAGGGCAATGCTCCGTGGCAAACGATGGCAGATCGTCCAAAAAGTCCTCTAGCTTTCCCAAACATTCATCCATATCCAGCTTGGGAGTGTCGACGGAAGAGTTGGTCGACGAATTATCTCTTTCCTGAAATATTATAACGAATACTCAAGAACTGAATAGATTGTGCACTTAACTCCTGTATCAAGGAAGTTCAAGAAATAAACAGAAAGTAAGAAAATTGTTTTATCCATTAAAAATATCTTAATCACAGATTTTCTTTAATACTGCAGTCGTATCTAGAGTGAAAACTAAATTTTTAAAAAATTTATATCGGGACAAGTCATGCAACACCAAAAAGTAAATTTTGAATTTTGTGAAATGTTACTACGATAAATCACTTGTTTTTAACCTCACAGCCTTAAAGATCATCGGTTTTGATTTCAAGTGTTTCGTTCTGATTTCTAGATAACTGCATTCACTAGGGTCTCTTACGGATCAAGTTATTTTATGACTATCTTTATTTTGTTATTATTCTACTAAGTGGTGATATATTATGTAAAGTATAAATTCATATTCTTCAATTGTTTGAATACTTGAATCTAAAATAAAAAGTGTTACGACCATAATAGTGTTGAAAATTAAAAACGAGATGAAAATTGTGTTGTAAATAAAAAGTTAAGTATCCATAGAACTAGCAACTAACATTCATCTTCATTTTTTACAAATGGTTCATTAGCATAATCTACTTATATTAAGAAGGTGTTGTCTTTTTAAATTAATACTATCAAGAAGTATAAAATAATCCATTTGTTTTCTGACTGAGGTAAAATGCTGTAGTATAGCAAAACAGTCGATAGTTAGTATCAGTATACTACAAACCTTTTAAACTTTAAGAATTATTGAAAAGAGGATTCACATAATTTTTCTATATGGTACACAAATTAAATGAAAAACTCATAAATCCATGCGTCGTTCACTATTTTTTAAATGTTGCTACTAAAGAAGTCTTAACTTCCTATTTACATTTTGGCACTTTTCGATTCACAAAGATGATACAGGTAGAAAAAGGAATACTATTTCCTTACGTAATACAAAAGTGGACAAAATCTTAGGACGGAGAATAAATGTCTACTTAGTATAAAAACCAAGAATAAACGAAAGCCATATTTAAAAATGTGGTGCAGGCATAATTTGGTACACGACGCACAGTGGGTAGTTTTCCCAATCTGGCGCACGGATATTATTTTATGGCTTTTAAGTCTTCATGATCCAAAATTATAGTAATTAATGTAAATTAAGTATTCTTTTCTGTTTTTTACTAGCAAATAAGGTTAATAGGGTCTTAACTAAGTTATGTCACGTTTGAATTCGATCAAGAATAAATGATTGCTAAGTGGAACTAATTTTTGAACAAGTATCTAAGGATATTAATGGAAGCAGTAATTTACACGTAGGAGAATATATACAAGAAATAGTGTGACAAGTTAAAAAAAAATTAAATTTTATAATTGTTAAAAGATTAAACAAATACAATCAAACATAGCATTGTACATATACAATAAAGGATAATAGGTAGTGGTTAAATGAACTCGGCCCCCTTTGTGCATTTTTTTATTTATGCATTTAAAAATTACATTTTAGCATTTCATATAATGTTTATTCAAGAAAATGATGTGAGATAAAATTTTTTACATATTATTCACACAATTTTACAAATTTAATCTCTTTTAAGAAATTTAGGAATTTTCAAATTTCTACTCTTTTTGTGTTAATTAATTTTTTGACATGAAATTTTTGTAATATTTCCTAGGATGTTTTGATGTTTTCTGTCATAAGTATACACAAATTTATATTAATTGTAACTATTTAATAAAAAGTAGCTAGAATGAAATTTTTCTTTGTTGATCTAAGTAGGAATTGACTTAAATTTTTTTTATTTATTACTTGTTTAGTACTCACAGTCTTCCTTCTTGTATGCTTATTAGTTAGCTCATCTTCCCACATGTATTTATTATTCAAGACATATCAGTAGGAATAACTATAAAGAGAAGTACGATATTTATATTTTTGTATAACTTTATTCTTGTGTCATTATTGATTTTCTTTGTTTTAGTTTTGAGGGCACGATATAATAAATTGATACATTTGTGCCAACATACCTAAATATCTATAAATTTAAGATATTTAATTTTACATGAGAAATAAGCGTTTAAATGGGAAATTAGTGTTTTGTTTATTCTGTCACAAATCTTAATTAACTTAAAAGTATTATTAATTACTTAACCTAAAGCTGCACACATTTTATAAGAAAAATTAGAAGCAAAGTTTCTGGCTACATGTCGGATCATATTATTACAAAGAATGCTGACCTATAACTGGAAGATTATGCACAATATATCTTAATAATAACAAAACTATAAATGCCAAACGTTATCATTTTCCCGTAGTTTCAGCATGCGTTATAACAATTCATAAGTCACAAGGAGCATCATTCAAAGAAGTTTTTTGTAAGTATGAGAAAATACATTCTCAGCAATTGGTATATGTTGCGTTATCACGAGCAACAAGTCTTGAAAGACTTTACATTGTTACGGAAAATTCCTATCCAAAATTCTTCTTTGGCCTAAGAGAATCTACATCTCTCAGAGATCTACAGAATGAATTTAAAAGGTTATCACACAAAACAAACCTAACCCTCCAACTGGACAGCACGGATTTTTCCGCCCTACTAGAGAGGCTTCGAAAACGGACCACACTGAATTTTTCCTAAGGCCGGGGACTCACCAAAAATGAACCAAACAGATTTTTTCCCTTTCAAGTAATGTGTTCAAAACCGGTAAGGTGGTATTTTTCCGAATTCTTTTCCCCCTTTAAAGGTTTACGATCTTGAAAGATAATTAGAGACGGTCGGGGAGACACAATGGGCATTGAGGGGAACTTTTATGGCTCACGGGGAGACCGGTTCCTTTAGCAATCATAAAATCTCGGAAGAATTTCTTTAAACCCTAAAGTGTACGGAAATAAATTGCAAGTCAACGAGTTGAAAATTCTCAATTTTTTACTTTACCTTAAAATTCTCAAATGAAATTAAGTTTTTATAATGTATGTCTAAGTTTTTAAAAAATATCTGTAGTATTTAAATTCAAATTATATATTAAAACATTGAGGATAATTTACTGTTTCATTTTTCTTATTTTAATCAATACTTTTAGGGATTTTTTTTAAAAATGATTATTTTGTTATGTGTCAAAAAAATTAAAAAAAAAAGGTTCAAAATTTAAAATCTTAAAATTTCGGACACTTCTAAACATGAATAATTTTTAAGCTTCTGTATTACATTATTTGCAAAAAATTTATATGTATTGTTAAAAAAAACCCTATTTAAATCTTTTAGTTTTTCATAATTTTAAAGCCAGATACTCAGGGCATCTTACATAGAATCCCTTGTTTTGTATTGTTCAGATAACAAATTATATTTGAATTTTGAATGTCTGAACATTAATTTCATTCAAAGAGAACTTTAACTTCAAGTTTATATTTTTTAACTTGAATCTTTAAATAAAGAGTATTTAAAAGCATCTGGACAAATTTACAGTTAACATTTGCGCATATAAATAAATATAAAGATCCTTTTTAAATTCAAGTTAAAAAAATATATATTTATGCATAATCCCTCATCATTCATGTTCCATTAGTGGTTGACTGAAGAAAAGGTTATTAAAATTTGGACATTTTTATAATCTTAACCATGCAAAACTGAGAAATTTGTATTAGCTCCACTAAAATTCTGCATTGGAATTTCGAAAAAGATATTTATGCGTGTCTCACATACTCAGTTGAAAAACATATATTTACCATAAATACTAATAATTCTTTGGATATTTAAAATTATCTCATTAGATTAATTTTTTAATATATATATATATATTCGACTTCTAATATTTTTTCAAGTATTCCTTAAATTTCATATAATTTAATTAAGTGAGGGGATATTAAAGTCGCACTTTCTCTCTTCTCTACTCAACTACTTGAGGGCTTTTGGCGACGGACCTGTGGCCGGGGTATCAGGTGGTCAAGGTATCGAATCATGGTTGGCATGTCTCGAGTTCGAGCCCAGTGCCACAAAAGACCCGCCGTGTAGGGCAGCGATGCACGTTAAATCTATCGAGAGCTGAAATGTCCTCTCGTTGGTGTGGTAGTTAGGAGAGGGGGGTGCCGGCTCAGGTGTCGCCCTCGTCATTTGACCATTTTTCAAAATTACGAGGTCCATCACTAAAAGCCCTCGTGTAGCTGAACAGTGCGACGTTAATATTCACTCACGAGGCGACGGACCTCGTAATTTTAAACCATGGTCAAGTGACGAGGATGACGCTTGAGCATCGCTCCCTTACACGGCGGATCTTCAGTGGTGCTGGGGTCGAATTCATGACACGTCAGCTACGAGTCCGTTACTTTGACCATTAGGCTACAGCGGCCTCACAATGTGGTTGAAAACTGCATGTTATGAGTAAAAATATGCTGAAACATTTGATGAACTTATAATAGATTTTTGCATAGAAGATAGATGTGTGATATGCTAAAATGACAATATGTAAAAGTTATGAGAATATCGATGACAATTTTTGAAAAATTCAATTTAAGTTTCAGTTTGAAACTTATTCGTTTTTTTCGCATTTAATATTAAATATAGTCGCGATAACAAATTAATAGTTTAACGCATTCATAGATTATAAAAAATAAAGGTATAAATGACATTGTTGGGAATAATATGTTTTTATAGTTTTGAATTCAGACTTCTTTGCAGGAGTGTAGACTATTAAAAGGCTGGTGTAGAAGTTAGAAAACTAATATTTAAAATATATGGAAAACAATATCTGCAATTCCCTTATCTTGACGAGCAGAAGACGGCATTTTTACTTAGTAGGGCAGAGTAAGCATAAGGTAGGAGCTTGTGGAGTAAACAACCAGGCCTCTGCAGTTTTGGCAGGTAATGAACTCCCATTTGTTGCTTTCTCTCAGTAAGGAATATAAAAATAACAAATACAAAAATAAGTCATGTAAAATTTTATATATTTTAATAACAATGAATTGTGAACTTAATTTCCAATTCATTGTCACGAGTTGGCAGTAACTACGGTACTCTATCGACGTACTTCTTATATATATAAATATGTATATATATATATATAAAAGAAGTACGGTTGATAGAGTATCAATAATTTTAACGCAATTTTATATTTCGTTCTCGTAAACTTTACTCCTTTTAAAACATGTATTGACAAAATACTCTCCTTTTGTATATTTATAAAATTTTAAAAATATAATGGTTATCTTACCCAACATTTTAAATCAGGGGCGGCAACTGTGTAGCTAAGACGTGCCAAACCAATCTGTCAGTATCATTCAGCGTGCCACATAGTAGGAAATTTTTGAAATCCTTCGATTCTTACGGTAATATTTGCAGATTTAAAGAATAGAGGTAAATAATTTAGATTTACAGTTTTATATTTTATATTAATTATGGATAAAAAAAAACATTTATTAACATAAAAATAAACAATATAAAATGTTACTATTTCTTCAACAAAGATAAAAAAAAAATTAAAAATGTATGTTTCCAACATATTTACTTAAATAAGAAATAGACAAAGTGAAATATAAATGATTCCCTTCATTACAGTTAAATAAAAATTGTAATGCAAATTAACTCTTTCACGACTCTTCTTTCATATCGCAAAACCAGGGGTATAATGCGTGACACGATTCTGAGCATTCAGTTGTTAAACAATTTCTTTGCGGAGTCGAAATATTTTTCATATTAGGAAAGATTTTTTACTTTGATATTCCGAATCATAAGTGGGAAGCAGAGTACACGCAATTTTCTTTTTTCAACAACTAAATTCCCTAGCAATAACACTCAATTATTTACAAAATAGCTGTAAATTTATCCTTAGAATTATCTTTCAGATTATTTTGTAGTTCCATAAATGTCCATAACTCAGAAGATGTTTGTCAAATAAGGTCTATTATCAACTTCCATCCACTCAAGAATTGACAAATTTGTAGAGTAGAGCTGAGTGCCACTAAGAATTGTACCACGTGCCACAGGTCCATAGATTGCCGACACGTTTTAAATGTTCTTATTAACTAACCATCTCCTATTCAAACACAATTTATATGATAAAATAGGGTTTTCATTCATTTTGTAGGGAATTGTATTAGATTCAACCATAAGTAACTTTGTGTATCAAAAAATATACGTTGTTTCGGGGATCCCCTTAGAGCAAAACGAAAGGAATTTGACATAATTATAGTAAGTTTCTCTAAAAGGGGAAACGTTCACTTTCAAAATACACTGCGTAAAGTGGTTTTAGGTGTACGAAGTTATATTCACTATTATTCCTAAAATAAATTTTGATATTTTGGTTTTTCGTTAAGTTTTGAAGTTATTTCTTCAAATATAGTTCTCCATTACATTTCTTTCAAACTTGCTATTTTCTTTTGCGGCCACGGTATCCTGATGGTCATGGTTATGAACTCGTGTCCAGTGTTCGAGCCCTGGTACCACAAAAGTTTAGCGTTGAAGAGGAGCTGATGCACGTTAAACACGTCGACGTCAAAAGTCCTCACGTTGGTGTGATGTGGAAGTATGGAAGGGAAGTTATCAGCTCAGGTATCGTCCTCGTCACTTAACCGCGGTTCAAAATTACGTAGTCGCTCGTCAGTAGCCACCGTGTTGACTTAGAATGCAATATAAACCCTTGACGTGTGCACTTGAGTTAATTCGAGTACGCTAAACAGTTCCAAATAAGCACATTAGATATAATTATAGATATGTATGTGTCTTTCTCATACTTCTTTGATTTTTTTTGCTATTTATACCTGTTAAAATTATTTTTTATAAAAGGTTTTTTGTAACTAATTGTAAATTGAATAAAACCTTTTCTTACAATTATATGTATTTAAGGATGAAATCTGATTTACTTTTTATTCAGGAAATTTTTAGTAAATTTCATTTTCTTAGCCAACTTATTTTTTTAAACATGCATATTTGTGTATTATATAATTAAATTTATAACTATCTAAAATTATGTCTGGCTCTTTTCTTCATTAAAATCTTTCAGGATTTTACAAATTATCTTGCCATTATTCATTATGTACTTAATAAGGAAAAAATATATCTAAATATAAATAATTTCTGTCCTAATAAACATATAATTGTTTTTAGCTACAGTTTGGAAAATGCATTGAAATTTGTATCGGGACAGAATTTTAACATATTATGAATGTGTTTTTTTACTGCCACTATGTTATATATTTATCTTTCATTCTTTTTACAATATGAGTAGAAGTCGTAAACAGTTTGTCACAGTAAAATTAATTTTTGTTTTTATATTCAAATTATACTATTATATTGATTCTGAAAATAATAGGTTAGTTTGACAAGCCATTATTTCACAATTTTAAAGCATTGAACAGTTTTGAAATTTTTAAAACTTTTCTAAAATGTTAAATTATTAAAAATATTTAATTATTGTATAAGTAAATAATATTTCTTAGATTATTGGAAACAAAAAAGTATAAAATTTAAAATATATCTCTTTGTTGAATTTTAATAATTATTTTTATGGCTAAGCCTGGAAAAAACCCAACTTTTTTAAATATTAACATTAAGATATTTTTAAAAAATAACTAGAGCTCTCAGACCTAAATCCATATGAACTTTTATAGAACATATGTAAGGGAACATTTACAAGATATTTCAAGACTCTATCTTAAACAGGAAAAACGCCTTAGGGATTAGAAAACACTCTCATCTTCAAAATTAAAAATCTGAGAAAAACATATTTAAAAAATTTGTAAAGGCATAAAAAAAAATTCCATTGCCTGTAAAGCTTTAATTTTTCAATCTGTTACTATCCAACTTATGCTCTACATGAAAATTCTACTTGAAATAAATATGACTGAAATATCTTTTTTAATTCAAAAATATTCTAAGACATAACATTGATAACAACTGTTAATTTGATCAATTATTCACTTTTATCAGAACCTTATATATTCACAAGAGTTTTAAATGCAAAATATTTATATAGAAATTAGTAGTTATACAAACGTAATCCAGAAATCACCAAGTTTGTAAACAATATCTATTTTTTTCTCAGTTCCCCATCGTGGTAGTTAAGCAAGTTTAAGTTTTTGTTGCATGACTTTAAAATACTGCAGTGTAGTACTACAATAGATTGATTATAATGTAGTTTGTGGTACATCAGGGAAATATTTATAGTTCATTCTGCAACACTTGCATTCTGTAGTCTAATTGTAATATTACCTGAAAAAGCTGCATTTTAGATTTACCATTTTCAGTCATATTCCATCCCTTTCAAGTATTATTTATCACAGTAGCCTGCGTACGTTTTGGTCATGGCATTTTTCAAAAGGAAAAAAAATAATGAAAACAAAGTAAAAAGCTTTTAAATTATATAAACTATGTGTGAAAAAATATATTGGTCTTTAAATCAATCTTAATTTAGTAAATGTGAGAAAACTCAAAAACTTAAAAACATGAGCAAACAAAAATGATTTTGGAAACTAAAATTGTAGTTAATTGCCGTTTCACACGAAATATTGGATTGTGTTAAAAAAATATTTTTAATTAATTCAATCTAGGAATGCAAAAATGCTTTAAAATGAAACCGAATTTAAAATCAAAACTCAGAAAATTAAAATTTCTTAAAACCTAATTGGTTTTTAGATCAGAAATTGAGCAAGTTTTCCAAATATATGAAATATATATTTGCAATAAATTGGGTGAACTTTCTGTTGGCCGTGAAGTGTAGAAAATGTCCATTTCACAATCCTCACCCTAGGCCACAGCTGTGAATGAGAAACCTCCCGTTTCGAAGAACACAGAGACCGAAAAGCAATAAAATCTTCCCCTGCAAAGCCAATTCAGGACCTCCTGCGGCTTTAACAGGGGAAGGCATTAAACTGCCGTGCATTTTTGAAGCAGTTCGCGAAATTTATCGGAACATTTTTGGCTTAGCTAGCTTTGAAAAAGTAGATCGCTTTCGAAGTGAAATTCAATTAGTGGGTCACCCAGTCAGAGAGTTAAAACAATCACAGATATCTTCCATTTCCACAAAAAAGGGAATACCAATTTGTTCTTTAAAACGTTCAAGTTTACGTGCACGGGCTTTGGATCTCGATGAAAGTGTTATGCAACATATTACTTTGAACAGAAACTTGGAAAAATCATGAAGGAAACATAGATGTTCCAAATTTTCATTGTATTGCTAACTTCCAAAGACAAAAACACAGAGCTGGTGGAGTTGCTGTATATGAACATAAAGAAGATACGACAACTTATGTCACTTCAGAATTGGATGTAGCATTAAATACTACTGAATCATTTGGGTTGAATGATTCATGTATCGAAGAAATGTGTGCAGCGAAATGTAAAGCAGAAAATGGACAAATAATTCTAATGGTTATTATTTATATTTCACCCAATCAAAGTGTAAAGAAAATTATCAAATTCAGTCACAAAAATTTAGTTGCCTAAACTGTGTGTGAAGCTGTATCAACTCTTCTGAACAAATTGAGTATTATTTTTAAGTGAGGATTTTAATATAGATTTTCAAAAGACAAATCAAAGCCTTTAGTAGATTTTTTTAAAATCAAAATTCAATTTAATTATGTCAAATGATTCAAATGAAAGCACGACAAAGTACGAAACAATGCTTGACGGAGTTTTTTTTTTAGATATTTAAATAATTTTGAATCTAAAAAAAAGTATTTATAACCTATTTCAGCTACCCTATTCCTATTGTTTCCTTCTTAGAATACAATTAATTAACAAATATGTATGTTTAGCAAAAAATATTACTTTATAAGTACAGGCATATAATTAAATAATTTTATATATATGGCAATACTAATATAATATCCCCTTGTCTTTTATTCACCTAATTAATCCCTGAAATAACATTACATAATGTAAAGTTATCATGTGTGATTATAAGCACACACACTCTTTTTTTCCATTCCTCTTTCAACGAATGGATTAGTACGTCCTTATCTGTTAAGGGCTGGTTTCGAGAAGTAAGACGTGGCCCTAAGTCATCCCAAACATTTTCAACAGAATTTAAAACCAGGCAATATGTTGGCCAGATGAAACTATTTCTGAGCATCGCCTGTGCTAGAAAAGAGCAAACATGAGGTAGAAGAACTTGACTAATGTATTGTTCACAGTTCCAGCTCAAATCCCATGGAGCGGCGTCCATTGACATTACATTACAGTAGGGTCAACATATTTTTACCTTCAAACTGTGGGGCGCGAGCATATTGAAAGTTGAAAAAGAAAAGATTATTTCAAAAAATTCATTGAAAGTAAACAAACAAAATATTCTGACATAATAAAACACACACACTTTTACTCTGATATAATACACTTATAAATACTGCACAATGTATATCTTACAATTAATTTTAAATTAACAATACTAAGTTAAGAAGAAGTTTAATGATTACCCCCACGTCATATATAAAATTCTATGCAAACATTGGCACTGTTTAGAATGAATCTTTGAACTGTCAATTCAAAGTTATGCTCCCCAAAGCGACCACGTAAACGTGCGTATGGGATGAGAAAAGGAATAAATAAGTAACTCCCCATCGCAAACGACGCTGTCAATATCCTTTGATTGCATTCCAAAGTCATTTGAACTGCGCTCGGAATAATTTTATGGATAGCAGTGCACAGAAAAGATAGTACTTCCGCAAGACGTATATGTATGTCAAGGGCAATTAACGCTTTGACTGAGTGAGACGTTTATATACGCCGGTAGCACTTAAGAGGTTAAAGCAGTGTTTCTCAAACTGTGCGGCGCGATAACCTTACGAGGGGGCGCGAGCATATCGAAAATAAAAGATTTAAAAATATTTAATTTACTGGAATGAATTAAAACAGTATGCTTTCGGATATAATAAAAAATGCACTTTTACTCTGATATAATTTATAAGCGCGCGCGCGCGATATTAAGTCATCAAAAATAAAAACTTCTTCAATACCTAATTATCTATCTTTGATCCTATAACCAAACAAAAAAAAAATTATTTGATTTGCTGTAATCCCATGATGAGAGATTTTTTACTAAGCTACCTTTTTTAATTCTAACATACTACTCATTCAAAGGAAAAACAGATGACGGACCCAAAATCGAAAAAATTTAGGAACATAAAAAATTCATCACTGTCGTTATTTTTGAAATACTGCACATTATAGCTGCAATCTGTTTGACCTTCTAAGTTATTGGTACAGTTAGTTATGACCCCTCTCTTATGTGTTAGTTTCTCATTTAGGGAAGTTGCAAGTAATGTATTTCTCTGTTGCGCTTTTTTCCATGAAAAGAGTTTTATGATATTTGGAAAACCACGAGAGAGAGAGAGAGCATATACATATAAATATATTTAAGAGTATTCTAAAATATATAAAGCACAACCAAAAACGTTTTACAAAATGTTTTATTAGTAACATATATATTATCATAATGAATACACTTTTTACCCGGAAGTGGTCACGCGGGACACACAGATTACGAAATCGTTAATTCTGGCAAAACTGTTTATTTGTTACCAAAGAAAAATTGAAAAGTCCTTGAAAGTAGGCAAGTATATTTTCTCATAATTAAATTATTCACTGGAATTACCATTTTTATTGTGTACTTTAAAAATAATTATAAAAAAAGGATTAGGGTGACTCACACAATAACCCCGCTGGACCATTAGTATAGAGTGCGCGCCTTTTCCAGGGTTAAAACATGTTGAAGTCTTTTCGCTTGAAATATTAAAAATAATACAATTATTCTTCATCTGAATTTAATATAATTGTTCATTATTCAACATCAATTCTAAATGATCATTCTGTAAGGCTTAAAATTATAGTTCGCTTTAAACTAATTATACTTTGAGCAATCATTTAAAAAAAATCATTTTACATTTTTGTGAACATTGTCGCGCACTTGGCTTTACTCTCCGTACAAAATTCAGCGATTATTTCAATAATGTTTTATTTTCTTATAAATGAACTCGTGCAAAGAGCGGGTATTTCAGCCGGTATACTTTTAATGTATCAGTGCTCCATAGTAGTTTATAACTAATTAATTAATACTAAATTAAGAACAAGTTTAATACGTATTAACGACTTCCATGGGCTTGTCTTGCAAAGCAAAGTTTTTATAAGGAATGCTTATGATTAGAAATTGACCCTCTGAGTTCTTTTTCTATATTTAGCAGATATCTATATTTTGTCTTCTAAGCAGCCACCGCATTTTGCAATATGTTCAATTTAAAAATTAGAGAAAGGAAAAATAACATAGTAATTATCCTATTATTTTATTTATTTATTTATTATTATTTTTTTTTTTTTTTTTGCTTAAAAGTAGTATACGAAATTTAATACTTATGTTACTAATTTGTAAGGTTTATAATTAAGATCGCCTATTGTAGCTTTAGCGTCAAAGTGCATTATTATTGCATTCAGTACATTATTAATATATAAGGGGGGCGCAATAAAAATTGTTATCGAAAAGGGGGGCGCCAGTATTGAAAGTTTGAGAAGCAACTGGTGTAATCACTGTTTCGAAATCGTTAGTTCTGGCAAAACTGTTTATTTGTTACCAAAGAAAAATTGAAAAGTCCTTGAAAGTAGGTAAGTAAACTTTCTCTTAATTAATTAGTGCTGCACAGAATATTTTATAACTAATTAATTAATACTAAATTAAGAACAAGTTTAATGAGAATTATATACTTCCATGAGCTTGTCTTGGAAAGCAAAGTTTTTATAAGGAATGCTTATGATTAGAAATTGACCCTCTGAGTTCTTTTTCAATATTTAGCAGATATCTATATTTTGTCTTCTAAGCAGCCACCAGATTTTGCAATATGTTCAATTTAAAAATTAGAGAAAGGAAAAATAACACACATAATAATTATCCTATTATTTTATTTATTTATTACTTAAATGTAGTATACAAAATTTAATACTTATGTTACTGATTTATATGGTTTATAATTAAGATCGTCTATTGTAGCTTTAGCATCAAAGTTCATTATTATTGTATTCAATACATTATTAATGTATAAGGGGGGGTGCGATAAAAATTGTGATCGAAAAGGGGGCGCCAGTATTGAAAGTTTGAGAAGCACTGGGTTCAAGTTCTATTGTAGCTTTAGCATCCAAGTTATAGTTTTATTGAATTCATTACATTGTTATTTTAGGGAAGGGGTGTACGAGGAAAATTATGATTGAATATTGGGTCGCCAATATTGAAACTTTGAGAAGCACTGCATTAGTACTCATCCGTTCTGATACAATTATAAAGAAGTTAAAATGAGAACTTTGTTATCAAATGTAAAAGCAACATTTCGTAAAGCTTTACTTTGAGTTGAACATTAAGTAACTTTGATTCCCGCCTTTTGACTTCCCACTGCCTCCATGGGAATTCCCATCACTGATTTACTTTAAGGAACATTTAGGACTGTTCTAATTGGAATGCCGTTTTTGGAACGCCTTTACCTCTAATACTGATCCCAATTTGTCATCGAGTGAAAGTCAATCTTTGTGTTCTATGAAGCCCACTACATTATCTTTCAACCATCACTGGGTCGTCTTGACCTTATGATCAAGAGTGGAGTCCTGTTGGAAAGTCCAATAGTTTCCAATGAATAGATTTACTTTTAAAGGCTTTACTATTAATTCCGTGATAGTGTTTTGATAGACCTTTGCAGTGGTTTTCACTTCTTTCTCACAAAAATGAAGCTTTGAGATGCCTTTGTAGCTTTCACCTCAACAAGCCATTATTGAAGCCGGATGATGAATTTTGTGCAAGCAGTTTTTCTTCTCTTTAGTTTCTTGCATGCACATAATCATTTTGGTCGTTGAATGGTTCTGCAATGCCAAAAGTTATCTCGGCGATAAACAAAATTCGTTTATGGAGCTTATGAACGTGCCTCCGCAATAGGGAATTTCATTTAAGCCTCTTCTGGCGCTTTAATTCCTTTGTTAGAAAATGACTTTCAATAACCTCTTGGTCTAAAATCTTCGTTTTCTAAGCGATACGTTGTTCATTTTGGCACGTTGACCTGTTAAGCAAAAAGAGTCTCCTTTCGACAAGGAGTTTCACTCTGACTACTTTGACGAGAGCTGGTGTTCTCATCCATTCATTATCAGCACTGTTGTTGGAAAATATCTTAATGGTTTGATAAATGAATTACCTTTTGATGTCTAAATGCTTAGGAGCCTTTCTTTAAAATCATCTACGGGCATCTAATTTTTTTTTGATACAGAGAAATATCTGCTTCACGGTTCTGTTTAAAATGTTTAACTGATGCGTGAAAGGGAAAAGTTGCCTAAGATATATTGCAATCACTAATGACGAAATTTAAAACCATCTGCTGTCTTAGCAGAGAATCTTCACTTTTGGTATCACAACTTGTGGCATGGCTAGGTATTTTTTTTGTACCTATTAGATGTATATGGGTAGATATGAGTATTTTTTAAGGAATTTTTAAGGAAATGTACTTTTATACAAGTTTCATCCGATAATTTTATATCTCCCTTTGAAAATGCTTCTCTTATTAAAAGTAAGATTTTCGAACCAAAAGCTACTTCAGTTTTTAAGTATGTAAAATGTTCATCAAATATACATTTTGCTATTAAAAAATAAATGGTTTTGTTTTCATGATTATAAATAGAAATATTTTTAAGAAAAAAATATTTTGAAATGTTATTTAAAAAATTAAGCGTCTTCTTTAATTACAAGCACTAAAAATGCTGCCTTGTATTTCTGAGAGATTTGAGTTTTGAGAGATTTGAAAGAAAACTAGAAATAATGAGTAAATGACGTGTAATAAACCATAAGTTTGAATGTCTGAGCATTTTTTATGTTTATTTTGATGACAGGGCATAAACGCTTCTTAAAATTGCATTTCAGAAATGCTTAGGGGAAGCGTCACTTTTAGAAATATCTTGCTGTTTGACCATGGACCATTGACGGTATTCTTTTCCGCTTCCGACTGTCATCCAAAAGTGATTTCAAAGTAAATCACTTTTATTTGAACTGTAATCAGAGGCTTAAAATTTCTATTTTTCCTGTTTTAAGAATAATAAAGTATATCTCAGCGCATTGGGAGTCTTCCACTAAAACGGTAATTAGACAGCACAGAGGAAATGTGGAAAGTGCATCGAAAGGAAATGCGTTTGGATGGTATTGTTTCATAATGAAGTTTCTTTTCAAATATTACCGAGAATGAATGTATTGAGGATTTCATTAAATTCCATTTTCAACGCAGAATTTCATTTGAAAGGACACTAAAGCCTGGAGAAGTACATCTGAAGAGAGAGAGTTTCTCAATAAAATTAAAATGTTGTAAGTAATTCTGTCTCGCATTTTCTTAAATCATTCTTTTCTAATTCTTTTACATTTTGAACATTTAGAAATATTCTTTGCAGTTACTATTTAATTACGAATTTTCTTAAACATATCGGGGAAAAATATATTAGGTCATTGGCGTCGACGGTAATAATTATAGGTACCAATGTAAAATATCGAAAATTTTTCGTCAAATCAATCAATAATAATTTTTAATGTTTTTTATTACTAGTAGTAAAGTGTATTTTCGAACATGGATTGCAGATATCTTTAACAAATTATTATAGCTTATAAAAATGACATAGAAGAAGATCATTGGAATAAGGTATCTTGTATTCAGTATATTTTTAGAAAACTATTTTTGTATTCATTAAAAAGGAGTATTTTCTAAAGAAAAAATTCTCAGAGGGAAATTTGTATTTGTAGCCATTAAAAATTATAAAACTGATTCAAAGACACTTTGAAAGCTTAACAATGCTTTTATTTTCTTGTGGCAATTAAAATCTTCGTTTTTGCGGGAAATGTATCAAAATTTGTTAATTTGAAAATTGCAATGAACCTATCAAAAGTATTATGTGTAATGTATGATATTTTTCGATCTTCGATGGTATACTTGCACTTTTAAATACCATCGAGATCTTATTTTTAATTTTTTAGCTCGTTTAAACGTGCGTTTCTTTAGATTTATTAGAGTTTGAGGGAATGGAATCTGTATATAAACCTTAAAATATTTCATCACGAGCTTTGATCTGAAGCAAAAGTGGAACATACATGACTTATTTCTCGGAAATCGAGATATTTATTCCATTCATTAAATTTTAAAAAAATTACTCATAAAAATAATTCTTGTAACTTCGAGATTTGAAATGTCTTTATATAGCTACATAATAAATGATCCATTTGCATATAGCTTCCAAGGGAATATTCTTTTTTGACTGACTCAATAATCTTTCATACAGATATTTTTTTTTTTTGCCTTCGCCTGTATTTGTGTGATTTCATCTAAATTCATATATATATATATACATATATGTATGTAAAGTATTGTAGTAGCGTTGGCGGTTTATTTGGATTGTTGTCATATCTGGTTTAGTGAAAATCTCTTCACAATTAATTTTCATCTGATTTATTTATTTTCACATAGCGTAGCTGGTCAATCACTTTTATATTTCACATCTATTTGTTAAAAATACGAAAACAGACACATAAAGGGTGTTTTTTTAGAGGTATAGAACTTTAAATTGCAATAAAACAACGATGTATTATTCGATTGACATGAATTTTTTTTATTCGAAAGATAATCTTGTGGCATTACATTTTAAATATGATTTCTGGCATATGACTGCCACGGCTGGCTCGGATGTAGTCCAATCTGGACGTCCAATTTTCGATGACTTTTTTCAACATTTGTGGCCGTATATCGGCAATAACACGGCGAATGTTGTCTTTCAAATGGTCAAGCGTTTGTGGCTTATCCGCATAGACCAATGACTTTACATAGCTCCACAGAAAATAGTCTAGCGGTGTTAAATCACAAGATCTTGGAGGCCAATTCACAGGTCCAAAACGTGAAATTATGCGATCACCAAACGTGTCTTTCAATAAATCGATTGTGGCACGAGCTGTGTGACATGTTGCGCCGTCTTGTTGGAACCACAGCTCCTGGACATCATGATTGTTCAATTCAGGAAAGAAAAAGTTAGTAATCATGGCTCTATACCGATCACCATTGACTGTAACGTTGTGGCCTTCATCGTTTTTGAAGAAGTACGGACCAATGATTCCACCAGCCCATAAAGCGCACCAAACAGTCAGTTTTTCTGGATGTAACGGTGTTTCGACATACACTTGTGAATTAGCTTCACTCCAAATGCGGCAGTTTTGTTTGTTGACGTAGCCATTCAACCAGAAGTGCGCTTCATCGCTAAATAAAATTCGCTTATGAAAATCGGGAACAACGGCAATCTCGTTTTGGGCCCATTCGACGAATCTATGCCTTGCTTGATGATCGTTTTGATGAATTGTGAAACCAAACTGAGAATAAATCACTTGACAGCTATTAAATGGGTCGCCATCTTGGAAAGTAATGCCATCTTTTAAACTTCTATACCTGGAAAAAAAACACTCTTTATAACAGAAGCCATATCTTGACGGACACAACACAAAGACAAAGAGCTGCAGTTATTTACATTCTTACATGATGAAGGCAAGCAGACAAAAAGGGCGATTACACAAGATTTTTGCTTTTATACCGGCAGTGCAAGCGCGTGATTATTACGTAATAGTAGCTCTGATTGGATAGAATGGGCGGGACAGAGATTTTGGATTAGCCGATTACGATTAAGATTACAATGCTATTTTTAAACCAAAGAATTAAAGTTATTTTAAATATTAGTACAAAGAGTTAATAAAAAGGATACTAGAGGGAATTGTTACACACACACATTGCATAACATGAGGTTTACAGACGTAAGTGGTAACATCATTATAAAATTTAAAACAAAATTAAAAATACATTTAAGAGATAAATATAAAATAAAAGAAAGGGAGGGAATACACAAATCTAAAGAAATGGAAGAAAACTTTAAAAATCTATACAGTAAGCAAATTTTCTTAATATATGAAGTCTTTCAGTACAATTGACCGACAAAGACAAAACAGGTGGCCAGGAAATACCTAAGCGTTTCCAACTTCTTTTAAAAATTTTCTCTCTTACAAAAATATAGGTTACAATACAATAAGTTATGTTCCGTTGTTTCAGCATCCAGACCACAAGAACAAATATCATTACCAATTAAATGAAACCTAGATAAATAGCATTTCAAATTTACATGTCCTCTTAGAATCTGGAATAACTTAAAATCAGTAAGAAATTTCTTACATTTTAGCCGTTGATAAATGGTTGGAAAAAACTTTTTAGTCCACAAAGCTTGAGGTTAGGCCAAGAATTCGGAGTTCCTAGCGGAAACAGTTCTTTCCAAAGCTAGTGGGACAACGGCACATACATCGAAAGGTTCATTTCTTGGCCAACTGGTCCGCTCTATTATTGCCAAGATTTCCACTATGGCCCTGAACATAAAAAAAGTGGATGTTATACAGTATAGACCCCAACAAGTTTTTCTGTCCAATTTACATTGAGCAAATAATGGAATAAGACAATTGAGAGATCCTCCCTGACGGAGAGAATCACTTTTAGGGCAAGATGAATGCGGCTTAAAAAACAGAGCCTTCATCTTTTAATCGATGTTGCAAATTGACTTTTTCAACTCCTTCCTCGTAAATAACGCAGGCAAGACCAATCCTTCCATTCAATTTACTCTCATCAGTGAAGCAAATAGTTTGATATTCTTGAAAGACTTCATTTAAAGAAGTTACAAGACTGGTAGGTTTTCTACATGAAGGGTGTGGCAATAAATAAACTGCTCCATCCATCGGGCGTAGTCAAATAGAACATCAAGATTGTTCAGAGTAACCAAGTCACCAGAAATAGCATGGTACACCAGAAATAACTAATAGTTTTGTATCATTTGATGAGACGAAGTAAAAAACCTCCGTTTCGTTCTCCTAATACGTCTATTATTAATTTTCTTACTTACAGACTGACCCAAGCTCTTGATACATAAGACATGAGATCTCCTGTTTATAAATCAATTCATGAATATCAGTTTCCGCCCCAAAAGTATGGTTTGAAACTCTTAACAGACCAAGAAGAATTTTTTCCACTTTTACTAGAAACATAAGAGCTCCTTCCATTTCATTTTGTTATTAACAATTATGCCCAAATACTTAATCTTGTGCAATTCTTCAATTTTTACACCTCCAAGTTTTAAGTGGATTCTTTGATATACTGTTGATTTTTTTATAAATCTTCATTATTTTTGTTTTAAGTGGAATAAACTCTAACTTGAATTGCTTTGACCAATCAAAAACATTATTAAGAATGTTTTGTGCCAAAGTGCAGGCATCCTGAAAGTCTTTACGCTGGACAATTTAGAAGTGCATTATCTGCAAACGCTATTTTATAACAATTCTGAAATTTTGAGATATTGAAAAGAAAATTGTTCTTAATTAAATTCCACAGAAAAAGTTCCATCACTGACTCTTGAGGACAGCCTTTTTCCAAAACAAGATTCTTAGTGACATTACCCAATGTAAGAGCAGCTGAACGATATTTTCAGAAGCTTCTAATAAAGCAAAAAATGTTTTAGGAGTAGGTACAAGATGCCAAGCCACCAGGCATTATCGAAAGTTCCTTTAATGTTCAAGGAAATTAGAAAAGTCACGTACTAAGCTTTGGCGTCCTTTGCTGACCTTTGAGGCGTAAAGCCGTACTTAAAAATATTTGAAACACTTTTTTTCATTTCTGTTTTTTTCTTTCACAATCTCAGAGCAAGAATTGTCCTTCCATTTGGAACAACTTTGACCCTTCAGAGAATAATTTAAATGTTGAGAAATTGCAATGATTTATGGAGTTTTTCAAAAGTTCATTGCTAGTATAAATGCTCTAATTTTACTGAAAAGGAATACATACTTCATCCTTTCTATTCAAAGTCTCAAAATTGGTAAATAGACAGAAAGTCACATCAACAACTTATGACATTCTGAAATCATTTTTAGAATGTATTTCTACGTTTTAACGAAAAATGGTGTTTTCGGCATTGATCACATTCTACATTGTATTAAATATTAACTCAAATTCTAATAATACATTACAAACTTACTGGAGATAGACCAAAAGGCCCTTTATTGTATGCTGCATGTCTTTTTAAATTGAAACATTGGGCAAGAATATTCGTTAAAAATCAATTAAACATTTCGAGGTTTATCCATTTTATTCATTAATAAATTTTTCTATGGTGGAAAAGATGTATCTAAAAACTATAATAGCTACGTTGAAATTATTTCATTTCAATAAATAACGGTTTTAAACAGGGTTGCATCCAACCTTTTTTGTCTTATGGTCCATTAAAGACCATTCTCCCAACCATTCTCGATAAATAAATTCGATAAATCATATAATTAAAATTTAGGAATATTTTCGCATTTTTTTCTTAAATAAAATAAAATACATGTATGAATTGAATTTGTTAATACATACATACACACATACAGACATACACACATGCATACATACATATTGAGCATCCAAATTATTATACGAAGATCACGCAGTTGCCACTATAGAGCGAGATAAGTATTAATAGGGAATCCACTGTGTTGCTTGTGAAGAAATAGGGAAAAAGTGAGATTTAGCTGTGTTGAACGCGGGAGGATTGAAGATGCTCGAAGCGTCCGAACTAGTATCAACAAAACAGCTGCACTTGTGAAGTATTCGAGAGCATCAGTTATTAATGTTTACAGGAAGTGGATTCTCTGGCAGAAAACCGCGTCCCGACGTCAGACTTGCAATCGTCACAGACTACCCAAAGTACGCTCTAAAAGGAGAATTCCTAAAGTTATCCAGGCCAGTAGAAGAGCAACCGTACTTGAAATTGCGGGGAATCTTAATCAAGGAGTAACTGCAAAGGTCTCTGCACGAACTATTCGCCGCACATAGGCTACGGTAGCGAATGAGCTCTTCTAAAGTCTGTCTTGAACAAGAACAGTGGTCTCCAATTCGCAAAGGATTGAACTGTAAATGACTGGAAAGCGGTCCGATGAATTACGTTTTTAATTACACCTTGTAGATGGCAGGGTGCAAATCTGCATTGACAAAACTCTTTAAGTTGGCAAAATTAGGATTCGGAAATGTTTCCTTGGCATGGAATGGGTCCACATATCATCTTTTATAATACTAAAGTATTCTGTCAGAAATGGATACTTTCAGCAGAACAATGCTTCCTGTAATAGAACTGGCATTATTCCTAGATGGTTCAAAAAGAAACTTTACCTTGCTTCAGCGGTACTCAACCTGCAGCTCAGTGAGCCTTTTTAATGGTCATGACCCATTACTCTGAAAAATTCCTTTATTTATAAAAATTTGGTGGGAAATTCTTTTTTAAGAAATCAAATACACTGGTGTGCAAAAATTAAGGACTAAGTCGAAAATTTAGCATATCAGCTGAACGAAGAGACAGAGCGGACAGAAAGACCAATCAGGAGATTAAGTAAGGTGATGTACGGTAGCACATGCGCAGATATGCAGGTAGACGTAATGGGGGAGTGTCTGAGTAGTATAAAGCATGTTGTCGGTGTAAGATCAGTATTTCTGGCAAAGAAATTGCACGCCGTATAGCAGTTAAAATCACACCGAGTTGCTGCCTCAGCGAGAAATGGCGAATAATCAATCTGTTAGACGACATCTGGATGCTTTTACCCGAGTCAAATCATTGGGAAGTTGGACGAAGGCCGCAGTGTGACAAGTGTGGCTGCAGAGTTCGGAATTGCTCACAGCATCGTTTCACGACTTTCGAGACAATTTCAAACTACAGGAACAGCTATCCGGGGTTCAGTAGTGGTCGTCCACGAGGAACCACACCCGCAGATGACAGGTACATTGTCTTACAGGCCAGAAGAAACAGGCGGCAGAAAGCGGGAGAAATCGCTAGACACACGACACAGGCGACTGGACGACCGATATCGCGTTTTACCGTGGCCAGAAGACTGCACGGTGGTGGTCTGTTTGCACGACGCCCTGTACGGTGTGTACCTTTAACGCCTGCCCATCGGAGAAGGCGTTCTCTGTGGTGCCGGGAACACCGGAATTGGAGAGACAATGAATGGGGACGAGTACTCTTTACAGATGAGAGCAGATTCCGTTTGAGTAGCGATTCTCATCGCATACTCATCTGGAGAGAGCGGGGAAGCCGCAATCATCCCTCGAACATCATTGAAAGGGACAGGTATGGAGGTCGCGGTGTTCTCGTTTGGGGAGGCATCATGCTTGGTGGTCGTACAGACCTTCACATCTTCGACGCAGGTTCAGTCAACGAGACCCGTTATTGTAACAAGATTCTTCTTCCATATGTGCGTCTTTTTAGAGGCGCTATGGGTCTGCAGTTCCTTTTCATGGACGACAATGCACCATATCATCGCACAGCAGCTGCCGAACAGCTCTTAGAGAGTGAGATATTGAACGTATGGATTGGCCGGCACGATCTCTGGATCTCAATCCCATCGAGCATGTATGGGATTTTCTAGGCAGACGCTTGGCAGCTCGTACCTTACCACCAGTAACGATTCGGGAGCTTCGATTGGCGCTGCAAGACGAATGGGCAGCAATGCCTCAACAACTCATTGACACCTTCATTCTCAGCATGGGCAGACGCTGTGAAACCTGCCTAGCAGTCAGGGGAGATCATATCCCCTACTAAAGACCGGTTGTTTCGTGCTGGACACCCATCACAGGGATGTTTCGACCTTCAGTCGCATTGCGCTCCATGCTTCTTTTTCAATCAAGTTTCTTTTTATCCCTCTGATTTCTCTTTTTGTAAGTGTTGCTTACATTACACATGTCCTTACGTATTGGGGATCTTACGGTATTAAATGTGTTGATTTGGAAAGCTTTTGTACAAAATTATATTGAAAAAACCGTCTCGTCCTTAATTTTTGCACACCAGTGTATATCAATTTTGATTTTTGCTGTCGATTTTGTATTGGTGCGAATTGATATATTTTTTGTTCTGATTAGTGATAATATACTACAGTGGAGTAGCGACCATTTTATGAGTGGAACTAATTTTTAACTATCTTTGGTATCTTGTAAGCGAAAAATATTCGAAGAAAATAGGTTGTTTCAAGACGATTGGGAATTTGACCATTTTGCAGTGAAAAACAAGCATGAATCAGTAATTGTTTAATTTCTCACGTAAGTGTTGTATTTAAAAAGTACCAATGAACAGGAATCGTTCAATGATACTTTTCCTCGAAGATCTCTTTCAAGAGCTGATCGATAGGCTTTCTTGAATAATCTTCAAAACAGCAAAAAAGTGTTTTGTCAGTGGGAATGTCACAGTGGTAACAAAGGTACGTTATGAAATTTGTTACATTATTGGTAATCATATAAAACCGTTTACTGTTGCAGAAATCGCGACGGAGTAAATCTTAAAGGCCTCCAATTTGGAAAAATTCAGTGCCAAAAAAAATATAAAAAATAATAATTAAAAAAGGCAAAATAGTAGTTTTAATATTTTTGATAAATTTTCCACACTTTAAATTTTCTATGTTATCTTGGTCTTAAAGCATTTCCCCCCCCCTTTCCTCCATTAATTCTCATGTTGCTGCCCGTGTGAAAAAGCTAACATACATATGCGGTCCGGCAGAAAAAAAGTTTGAGTACCCCTGCCTTGTTTAGTAGACCTTCTCAGTTACCAGATCTGAATCCAATCGATAATTTGTGGGATGAGTTCAAACGAGGCATCTGGTGACATGGTCCAGTCTCATTCAATTTGAAGGCATTAGAAAGTGTAATTCATCTTATATGGTCTCAAATTTCTTGTACCACCTACCAACAACTTATAGAGTTCATACCAAGAAGAATCCATGCAGTATTAAGGTTAAAAGGTAGCCCGAAACTGTATTGAAATTGAGAGGGGGGAGAGGTTGTAATATATATATATATACCGGGTGATCCAAAAGTCAGTATAAATTTGAAAAATTAATAAATCACGGAATAATGTAGATAGAGAGGTAAAAATTGACACACATGCTTGGAATGACATGGGGTTTTATTGGAACAAAAAAAATAAATTTCACAAAATGTCCGACAGATGGCGCTTCTTCTGATGAGAAAAGCAATAATTAGCATAACAAATTAAGACAAAGCAAAGATGATGTTCTTTACAGAAAATGCTCAGTATGTTCACCATCATTCCTCAACAATAGCTGCAGTCTAGGAATAATGTTGTGAACAGCACTGTAAAGCATGTCCAGAGTTATGGTGAAGCATTGGAGTCGGATGTTGTCTTTCAGCATCCCTAGAGATGTCGGTCGATCACGATACACTTGCGACTTCAGGTAACCCCAAAACCAATAATCGCACGGATTGAGATCTGGGGACCTGGGAGGCCAAGCATGATGAAAGTGGTGGCTGAGCACACGATCATCACCAAACGACCTGCGCAAGAGATCTTTCACGCGTCTAGCAATATAGGGTGGAGCGCCATCCTGCATAAAAATCGTACTTTCCAGCAGGTGTTTATCAGCCAGGCTGCCGATGATGATATCGGCGTACCGCTCACCCGTCACGGTAGCAGTTACAATACCAGAATCACGCATTTCCTCGAAGAAAAAAGGCCTGATAAGGGTAGATGTGGTAAATTCAACCCATACCGTGACTTTCTCGTCGTGCATTGGAGTTTCCACGACAGTTCTAGGATTTTCAGTAGCCCAAATTCTGCAGTTGTGGGTTTTGACAGACCCTCGGAGTGTGAAATGAGCTTCGTCGGTCCACAACAAGTTACTCAACCAATCATCATCTTCCGCCATCTTTTGAAACGCCCACACCGCAAATGCCCTCCGATTCACGGAATCGCCAGGTAACAATTCATGATACCGATGGATTTTGGTACGGATAGCATCGGAGGGTACCCCTAAGTGCCAACCAAACAGTAGTGTATGGAATGCCGGTGCGACGTGCGACTGCACGGGCGCTGACTTCCCCGTGCATAGACGAACCCGCTACAGTCTCCATTTCATCCTTAACCGTCTCAGCAGCATTCCGCCGTGTGCTCGGTCGGCCACTACGGGGTCTATCGTCTAAACAACCCGTCGCTTCGAACTTCGAAATCATTCTCGCCACAGCTGCATTTCTCTACGGACCTTTACCCCTTCGAATCCCCTTCGTATGGCGATAGGAACGTAACGCTGCACTAGCACATTCCCCATTCTTATAATACAGCTTCACTAACAGTGCCTTTTCAGGTAACGTTAACCTGCTGCGACTGCTGGTGCAACTGATTCTCTCTCTCATGACAGCCCCTTTTTCTACGCGATTTTCATGCGCAGTCACTGACGTTTTGTTGTCCAGCGCCATATGTCGGACATTTTGTGAACTTTATTATTTTTTTTTTTGTTCTAATAAAACCCCATGTCATTCCAAGCATGTGTGTCAATTTTTACCTCTCCATCTACATTATTCCGTGATTTATTAATTTTCAAATTTATACTGACTTTTGATCACCCGGTATATAATTTGGCCATTGAGTGTATATATATATATATATACATATATATATATATGTCATGATATTGAAGACAGAATCAGATTAAAAGTTAGAAAAATGAAAAGACGATCTTTATTCAATCTGCTGTTCTGACGCTAAGAGCAGGGAGTAAAAAAGCACACCACGATTTTCGGTTAAAATGGATAACACTTGAAAAACATGTGGTAAGTATCGCGGATTTGAAGAGGGTATTTGAAAGTTAGTGCTGACATATGTTGACTATTAAATCTAACGATCTGGAATTAGACATATTTATTGGCTAGGCCATATGTTCGGAAGAAATAAATGGGTGATTAGTTTGATATTTGAAGATGTGAACAGAGAAAGATGAGTCACTTGCTAGATAGGGAATTTAATTTTTAATCTAATCTAATTATCTTTACATATATATATATATATATATATATTCATCAAATTTCAAACTGATTGAGTTTTTCTTCATTTCAAAAAACAACTTAACTAATGCTGTGTCATTCTTTATAAAAAATTATTTCTTCCCATTAGAGCAGTGTTTTCCAGCCGGGCCACATTCGTATGATAGGTATTTCCCGCGGGCGCAACATGAGGATAATGGGAAAAACACTATAAGACCAAATCTACATTGGACAAAGCGAAATTGATCAAAATACTAAAACACTTACACTTTCAGCTGTTATTTTAATACTATATTATTATTAAACACGCACAAAAAATATTTACTATAATGCATTTTTTACTGAGTATGGAGTTGCTCCGATTTCCTTTCATTCATGATCAAGTCTCTTGTTTACATTTGATTATGAAAAAAGCAAATTGATAGTAAAATTGATAGAGATTTGATTGCTTGACTGATAGAATTCTCGCTAAATGTTTGCTCCATTCTTCTTAAGTAACTGAATTTTTATTGCAAGGGTCCATGACCGGGACACTTAGAAAAGGCCACAAGTTGATTATCACTGCATTAGAACATCATGAAGAACAAAACTTATTATTTAAAAGCTCGTTTGTGTTTTATTTCAATCTTAACTAGGTAATACTTTAGCATATTGTCTAGCACACACACAAAGATATATATATATATATATATATATATATATATATATATATATTTACACATCGTTCTATATTTCATATTTTGATCTGAATTATATTTTAGAGTATTTTTTAGGATTTCTTAAAATTTGTGAAGTCCAAGCATTTTTGTTTTCCCAAGATATTCTTTTAAAAGTATAAATCATTCTTCGCTTTCAGAAATTTCTTATCGTAACAGTTAATTTAAAAAAAATAAGATATTAACTTATTTTTTTTCTGTTTATTCTATTTTAAACTGAGCGTTTTTATTTTAAGCATAATTAAAATAAATATAGAGTGTTTTTTGTAATATTTGATTGAAAATTGTACAGAGACAGAGAGTGGAACAACAAATATAAAAGATCATGTAAAACAGGTAAAATTTTTAAATTAAGAAAGTATGTCTAAAAACAAACAAAAAATATTTAGAATTTTTTTTTTTAGATTTAAACATTGTACATGTTTTTTTTATAACTGAGTACATATTTGTGTACAGAAATGCTTACAAATAATCTATAAAAATGTTTTTCCAAAAGTATTGAATGAGAGTTACTCGCAAAGAATTGTGCAAATATATTCCTAATCGAATAGGAGAGCTCACGAAGCGATTGATGAACTCGTACTCTGACTTAAATGTAACTTTTATTGTTGTCTACAATTTACGGAAGCAGTTTTGGGCTACTGAAGATATAGTGAGAAGACATAGTTAAGGTCGACCAAGATTCACAGGGATGAATAAATATCGTTATTTGGCCCTTTCAACCCGGCGACACAGAACTGCTGTATTTCGCAGTTCTCATGTGAGGTGTATGCTGCCCGAATTTCTCCGTCTACAGTTGCCCGAAGGCTTTATGAGAGAGACCCGTTATTCGCACTCCGCTCTCTGCAGCACGCGCTTAGAAAGGTGTAAAAACCTTAGATCAGACAAGTGGAGCACATTGCTTTTAAAAGATTCAGTGGGGACGCTGATTCTCAGCTTACCTGTATCTGGAGAGAGCCTGGCCACAATTCTTTTCGCATCCAGAAAAAAAAGATCATTACGGCGGTGGAAGTGTAATGGTGCGAGTGGACATTATGCTCCTAGTTTAAAGAGAAGATCTTAGAGCCCTATGTTCAATTTTTCAAGGACGTCATAGGCTCCTATTAATGCACGTTATCTCTTAAACAGAGACAGATGGTCAGTGATTACCGGGAAATGAGAATGCTCCCCATATGAATTGTTCAGCTAGGTTTCCTGACCTTAACTCTCTTGTTGGAGATGCTCTAGGGAGAGCCATTGCATCCATGGAGTCCCTTCGAAAACCATTTCTCAGCTAAAAACTGCCTTTCTGTAAGAGTGGCATCAACTGTTGTAGGGACTTTTCGAGTGCCTCCTGTCCTAAATGCCATCATTCTATGCGGCATGTCTAGACGTGAGAGGGAACCATATCTCATAATAGACTCCCAATGAAGATTTTGGATGTGGCTGCTCTATGAGCTATACTAATAATCATGCGTACACAAGATGACTTTTGAATGGTACATTTCTGTTTTTGTTATATAAATGCATTTCGCATTGAAACCAATTGATTAGTTTCTTAGAAATTCAACACAATGTATAAATTCACACGATGTGATGGTTTAAGAATACGCACCAAAGAAGGAGAAGTGATATTAGCGCTTTCTCTCTCCATCCGAGCCTGAACTGAACTGGGTCCTGGATCGACTTCCGGAGACTCGATGTCAATGTCTTCATCATCACTAGCATCGAAGTCGACTTGAGATGACAGATTGAAAGCTTCTAACTTTGTTTCCAGGACTAAAAGTAAAAAATAACTAAATATAGATTAAATATCAAAGGAGTTTTATTATGAAATGCTACAATTTCATCAAAATCTCCAACCTTGGCATCCTTTTGCGAATCAAAATCAAAGTAGGTGTTTTTTTCCCTGCACCTGACTCTATTTTTCGAAGTACTGAAGATACTTTTAATGTGTGTTTACGTACAATTTAATTAAAAAACACGGTTGAAATTTGAAAAAAAAATGTATGTCACCCCATTTACATACTTGAGCTGCTGCTTTCGGTATTTACATTGAACGTGATAAATAAATTTGAAATGAAAATAATTCTTTTTAGTGCAGAATTTTATATATAAATATGGAGCGAATCCGAACCGGATGCTCTGAAATAAAGGAAAATGTTTCTTTAAATTAAGTTGTATATATGGCTCTATTATAATATTTTCACCAGAAATCCTTTTCTTTCCTCAATTAAATATCTAAGTTGAAAAAAAGATTATACGAAACATTCTCATAGTAAGAATTGGGTTATTGCATTATAATAGATTAAATGGCATATAGAACACAGTGCCGGTTTAAGCTCATTTCGGGCCCTGGGCGCAGAAAATCTACGGGCCCCCTTCACACTGGCGGATCGAAATTTATTACCAGTAAACATGGTTAAGTCCAGTTTATTTGGGTCCCGGGCCTCTGGGCACCCGCCCCAAGCGCCCATTGTATAAATAGGCACTGATAGAACAGATATATATATATATATAATAAAAATAACAGCCTAAAATCATTTTTATTAAAATGTACATTTTAACAATTTTATATAGATGTCGAGTTGAATCGAGTGAACTATTTCTTCTGGCGGAAGTATAACTGTGTGATACACCAGCGCTTTTTACCGATTCCAACCACGCATTCCTTCTGTTGGGTCACGCCCTATACATACGTTGTGTGCAGTGATCGAAGTTTGTGTTTGCTGTGCACCATTTTCGTAATATTTATTCGTTTATGTAAAATAAAAGTGTGTTGTCCACAAAGCCTCCAAAGAGCTCATTCTACAAAGAACAACAGTTACGAAGTGATGCCTTAAAGATTTCTTTCAGGGAATTTATTTTAAAATGGAACCAGATAATTTTGTAAAGCAAAATGAAGCTTTGAGTTATGTTTAATTAACTTTAAAACTATGAGCATACCATGCAAATGCACGTGAGAGATAAAACATAAGATAAATCTTGCACAAATTTAAACCTCTGTTGATAGTTACACATTAATTTTTTATAACATTTTAAGTATGTCAGGTAACAATAAAATGCATTATAAGCTGGATAAATCCACAACTAAAGAAATGTTAAAATGCCATGTAAAATGTTAGAAATAGAAATGTTAAATGTTATGTATGTACATAATACTCTAATAATATAACAGGCAATAATGCGAGGCGCATCCAGAAAATAAGTTTCCCTATTTTGTTTTCTTTTAAAGAACTCACACTTCCAGGAACATATTTATTGGCAACAAGTACAGCAATGTTTCAGCTATTTTTCAACATAGCCACCACCAAAAATGAGACATTTGTCGAATCGGGGTATCAACTTTTGTATCACTCTGTGGTAGAACTCTGCCACCTGTGATTGGAACCAGCTTGTGACCGACGTCTTCAGCTCTTCATCATCGCCAAAGCGCTCACCGGAGGAGAGGAATTTCATGAAGTGCAAGAAAACGTGAAAATCACTGGGAGCAAGATCAGAGCTGTAAGGGGCTGATCAAACAACTTCCAGCCAAATTCCGTCAAAACAGCTGCTGTGCGTGAAGCCTTATGTGGACGAGCATTGTCGCGGAGGGGCACAACACTTGCATTAAGGATTCCACGCCTCTTGTTTTGAATGGCACATCGCAATTTCCGCAGTGTTTCACAGTAATGGTCAACGTTTACTGTTTCTTCACGTGGAAGGAAGTCAATGAGCAGAATGCCCTTCCTATCCCAGAACGCTGTGTCCATCACTTTCCGTAACGACAGCATCTGTTTGAATTTCGTCTTCACCGGAGATCCACTATATCCCCAATGCATTGAGTGCTGCTAGGTTTCCGGGGTGAAGTGCAAAATCCAAGTCTCATCGCCCGTGATGATCCTGTCGAGGAACTCGTCGCCGTCATCGTGATAACATTGCAGAAATGTCAGTACTGCTCCTAAGCGTTGAATTTTGTGTTCGGGTATCAGATTTTTCAACACACACCTGGCACACAATTTTTTGAACAGCAAGTGCTTAGTGACAATTTAATGCTACAAGGATAACGATATCTGTGGAAATTGGCTGCTCAGCTCCGTAATCGCGAGGCGACGGTTCTCCATCACGCGCTGCCTCACAAGCTCAACAAGATCAACATTGATGAGGGACGGTAGCTCACTGCGCTCTTCATCATGGATACTTTGACGACCCTCTGAAAACTGCCTACACCAGCGACGCACCATCAGCTTACTCATGATGATCAGCCCATAGACCTGACAGAGCCGACGATGAATTTAAATAGGCGCAATGCTTTATGCATTCAAGAACTTTATCACCGACCGAACCTCGCAGGCGGCCGGAGAAGGAATATTTTCCATTTCGGACCACTGCTACCACTCTACTGGCACGAGGCGGGACCTGATCGGCTGGCATAAGATTGGTAGGACATAGATCTGTTACGCATGCGCAATTGACGCGGCTAACTACGTTTACTTTAAAGGGGAAAACATCGGGAAACTTACTTTCTGGATGCACCTCGTATTATAAACATCCTTAATAAGTTATAACAGTTTTTGAAAGAAAAAAAAAAGTAAAAGATATTATTAAGTACATATTACATACATTAAGTATATATTTACGATTAACAGTATACCGTTTATAATGTAATAACGCTACAGGAGCGTAATTAAACCGGTCATTGGATCTTGTAAAGGGTGTTTTTTTAGAGGTATGGAACTTTAAATTGCAATAAAACAACGATGTATTATTCGATTGACATGAATTTTTTTTTCGAAGTATAATCTTGTGGCATTACATTTTAAATATGATTTCTGGCATATGACTGCCACGGCTGGCTCGGATGTAGTCCAATCTGACCGTCCAATTTTCGATGACTTTTTCCAACATTTGTGGCCGTATATCGGCAATAACACGGCGAATGTTGTCTTCCAAATGGTCAAGTGTTTGTGGCTTATCCGCATAGACCAATGACTTTACATAGCTCCACAGAAAATAGTCTAGCGGTGTTAAATCACAAGATCTTGGAGGCCAATTCACAGGTCCAAAACGTGAAATTATGCGGTCACCAAACGTGTCTTTCAATAAATCGATTGTGGCACGAGCTGTGTGACATGTTGCGCCGTCTTGTTGGAACCACAGCTCCTGGACATCATGATTGTTCAATTCAGGAATGAAAAAGTTAGTAATCATGGCTCTATACCGATCACCATTGACTGTAACGTTCTGGCCTTCATCGTTTTTGAAGAAGTACGGACCAATGATTCCACCAGCCCATAAAGCACACCAAACAGTCAGTTTTTCTGGATGTAACGGTGTTTCGACATTCACCTGTGGATTAGCTTCACTCCAAATGCGGCAGTTTTGTTTGTTGACGTAGCCATTCAACCAGAAGTGCGCTTCATCGCTAAACAAAATTCGCTTATGAAAATCGGGAACAACGGCAATCTCGTTTTGGGCCCATTCGACGAATCTACGCCTTGCTTGATGATCGTTTTGATGAATTGCCAAACCAAACTGAGAATAAATCACTTGACAGTTGTTAAATCGGTCGCCATCTTGGAAAGTAATGCCTACTTAAACTTCTATATCTGGAAGAAAAAAACACTCTTTACTTTCGAATCATGGATCGATGACGGAACGACAACTGATCTCACTCCCAAACTTCCACAACTCATCATTTCAGGTTTTTAAGACATAGTTCGATTTATATTGCAAAACACACTATTATTCCTCGCGATGTTTTTAGGTGAATTCAGGAGAAGAATACTTTACATACCAGAGAGTTATAGCAAACAATATAGAAAAAAAAATTCTTATTGTTTGTTACATTTCAACACATTTGCAGATCATCTTTTACCTTAAATTACTTTTACCCTTGTTACTTATGTCTTTGCTAATTTCGTACTTTATTTTAAATGCTCAAATTATTTATTAAAATTGTGTAAAGAATTTTCTAAAAATACTCAGTGAAAAAAAAGACGCTGTACGATCATCAGATTGGAAACTTCGTGGAACGTCAGAATAATGACAATGATATTTTATTAAAAAGATAACATTAAACTCGATTATTCTTTACTGAAACAAGTATTTATGAAAAACCATTAAATGGCACAGGATGGCCATGTTCATTTAGCTGTTGGTAAAGTGAAAACGTTCCAAAATGCCTTTTCCTTTCCACACATGTGGTAAAGAAATTCTTCTGGAAGCGAATTTTGAAGGTAAGTAGTTTCAAAAATAAATACATAAATAATCTTTAAAGTCAAGTAAAAAGAAGAAAATAAGTGATATATTCTAAGAACGTGTCGACAGTTTGTGGGCTTTAATTAAGCAAAGTACTTGAAAAGTTGCAACGTTCGGTATCCAAGTGCTCTTGAGAAAGATTTCTCTTTCAGTCAAGTAGGAAGAGTAAACACCGCAAATTAAATATTTTATTTAGAGACTTCATTTGAAAGTGTTTAAAAATAGGTGAACGCGTGGATGGCGTACTAGAATGTGCAGTAGAGAAAAGCACAAATTTTATTTTTTCCTTTTAACTTTCGTATTTCAAAGATCAAAATTACGAATTATATTATGTTACAAAATGTACGTATGTTACAAATAACATTATACCTCGATTTTATTAAAAAAAAATGAAATCTTTTTTATTTCGATAAGTATAATTGGAAATTATATTTCGGTTTTAAAATACCGGGTGGCCATAATTAAACGATCCTACTTCAAAATAGTTTACAGACGAAACTATTGTTCAGAAAGTTGTAAAATTCTGTGTACGACATGAAGAGGGGATAGGAATTTGTTTGAGCGAATAAAAAAAGTTAGTTCAAAATTTTGCCCCTAGAGGGCGCTTTTGAATGAAGGCCGCATTTATTTCCGGTTTTCTATTTGTATTTTATCGCTTTTTTATCCACAGGACACGGTAACACAATAACTGATACTCATTAATAAACACAATCTCTAAAATGAACTGCAAACTTTAATTAAACTTCTTCGATGAGTAATTTTCAAAGGATTTACACGAAGGAAGACGAAAATATGCAAATTATTTAGACGTCACACAGCAACTGTTATAAAAGCAATAAACTTTCACGGGAGATTAGTATATTTTCAGTGTACTCAGTATAGCTAATCAGAATGTCATTACGTTTACCAGATCGAGCGTTGTTAGTAAAGTTATTCTATCAAAACAATAATTCCGCAATAGTTGGTCTACAGAAATTTCGGACTTTAAAGGGGATGCGAAAAGGTCCAATGACAGCTATAAATCTTCGATTAATGGTAACCAAATTCGAAGAAACAGGATCGTTGAATGTTCGTTCTGGAAGAGGAAGAAAACGTGTTTCTGCGGAAGCAATAGAGAAAGTTGCACTTCAGGTGGCAGAGGACAAAACATCCAACGTGCAGGCTAGTACAAGTGTTCGCCGTGTAGCAGAAGCATTGGATCTGCCTCGTTCAACTGTCCAGAAGATCATGCGAAACATTCTCCGTTACTATACATACAAACTTCAACTTGTGCAGGAATTGCTTCCACATGATTTCGAGATTTGACATCTGTTCTCACTCTAGTTTCTTGCACGTTTGGAAGTTGATCCAGAATGGCCTTGGAATATCCTCTGGACATATGAAGAACACTTTCATTTGCACGGTTCAGTGAATACTCACAACTGTCGAATTTGGGAATCAGACAATCCGCATTCCACCTTATAAGTTCCGCTACACTCACCAAAAGTAACGGTGTGGAGTGGGTTTTCCGCGTCTTTTATTCTTGGCCCGTATTTTTTTCGAGGAATTAGGTACTGGAGATCCAGTAACATGTTCTATCACTGGACAGCGATATGCATCGTTATTAGGGAATAAAATTTTTCCGGATCTGCAAGCACGTCATTGCCTTTCACGCATAATGTTTATGCAAGATGGAGCTCCTCCACACATTACACGTTGTGTTAAGGACGTTCTTAAACATCACTTCACAGAAGAACGTGTGATAAGCCGCCAATTTCTTCATCTGAGGCCTCCCCGATCACCTGACCTCAATCCAGGTGATTTTTGGCTTTGGGGCCATTTAAGACAGATGGTAAGTTGTGATCAACCAAGAACTTTACCAGATCTCAAGGACAGTATTTCACGACATGCTCTTAACATTTCCCAGAACACATTGCGGTCAATGCTGGAACATGCTATCTTACGATTTCAAATAGTAGCTGAAATTGATGGTCATCATGTTGAACCTTTATTGTTGTAACAAAATTTGTAATCTGCTATAAATGTATGATAAGTATTAATGCATGCTAAATATGATCTCCATTAAAAACGCCCTCTAGTGGCGAAATTTTGAGCTAATTTTTTTATTCGCTCAAATTCCCATCTCTTCTTTATGTCGTACACAGAATTTTACAACTTTCTGAACAATGGTTTCGTCTGTACACAATTTTGAAGTAGGGTCGTTTAATTATGGACACCCGGTATTTTCTGGTATTTAAAATCTAACTCTGAGCTAACCAAGAAAGATAGACGATATTATGTACATAAGATCATTTTTATACAATGTATTGAATGATACGCTCAGACCTTAACAATGATTCATTATTTCTACATGTAAAAGTACAAATAAACAAATATTGTATGAGATCCGTAGTTTAAATATATTTATAGTTTATATAGACGGCAGTATATTAAAAAAATATCATACATACATTTTTAAGTCGTAAGCAAACATTCGATGATAATAAAGAATCAACAAGTACACAGACGAACGAGCATGATTCCGAAAATTAAATCAAGGCGATATTCTCAAAAATACTTAAATTTTGGATTTACCACTACTGAAGTAAATGATGGGGGGGGAAGCCCCAGCTCGATATGTGTTAAAACTTACAAATCTGTAGAACAACATGTGAAAGTTGTTTTTAAAACATGTAAAATCATTTAGCTATGTTGGCAAAGAATTTTAAAAAGTATTTTCTGGATGAGGACAGCTTGGTAGCAAGTTACGAGTGGATTAGGGATCTATTTCAAGATACTCCAGAAGGGCTCACAACTTCCGAAGAAGAAATCTTCATAGATTTCACATCCAGTGAAAAATTAAAAGGCAATTTTGTAATAAATCACCCATTGAATTTTGGGTAGAGGTGGATGATGAATTTTCTGTACTGTAAACAAAAACGCTTCGTATACTATTACCATTTTCAACATCCTACCATTGTTAAACCGGATTTTCTGCGGTGGATGCTTTGAAGACAAAATATAGATCTCAGCTAAATATAGAAAAATAACTCTTTAAGTGTCAATTTCTGATATTAAACCTTCCTTTGAAAAACTTTCCTCTACAAGACAAGCCCGTGAAAGTCCCTAATAATTATTAAACTTGTTCTTAATTTAGTAATAGGATTGATTGATTGAATATTAACGTCGCACTGTTCAGCTACACGAGAGCTTTTGACGACGGACCACGTAATTTTGAGCCATGGTCAAGTGACGTGAACGACACCTGAGCTGGCACCCCTCTCTCCTAAATACCACACCAAAGGGAGGACGTTTCAGCTCTCGACAGATTTAACGTGCATCGCTGCCCTACACGGCGGGTCTTTAGTGGTACTGGGCTCGAACTCGTGACAAGGCAAGCCACGATCCGATACCTATACCACTCGGCTACCGCGGCCAAATTTAGTAATAAGAAAATATTTATAAAATACCTTCTTCAGTACTGATACATTAAACGTATACTGGCCGAAACACCGACTCTTCGCACGAGTTCATTTTTTTAAAAAAATAAAACATTATTCTTGATATAATAGCTGAACTGTAAGGAGAGTAAAACTGCGTGCACGACATTGTATACAAAAATGTAAAATGATATTTTTTTCGATAAATGCTATAATTGTAAATAACTGTTTAAAAGAATTGTAATTTTAAACCTCACAGATTAGCATTTAGAATTAATGTTAAATAATGAAAAAGAATATAAAATTCCGATGAAGAATAATTGTATTACTTTTTAATATTTAAAGCGAGAAGACTTCAAAATGTTTTAACCCGGGAGCAGGCGCGAAAAGTACAAGACCATAATAAAAGACGCAAATCAGACACTTTTCACTAATATTACAGAAATGTTAAATCATTCAATTCTTTTCCAAATATCGTAAAACTCTATTATTTACAATTTCCCTAAGCGAAAAGCAAACGCATAAAAGATGCGACGGAACTAATATTGAATAACCATACCCCATAAGATTGAAGGTCAATCAAATGATTAGCAAACGTACTATGCAGCCTGGCTGAAAAGTGAATCATGTCTTCCTTTTCTTTTTCTACAAGTAATGTACAGTATTTCAATAATAATTACAGTGATGAATTGTTTATCTTCTTAGAATTTTTATTAGTGTCTGGGTTTCGTTTTTCTTTTAACGAGTAATATTTCATGTTAAAACGTAATAAAAAAAAATCTCTCATTGAGGAAATACAGCAAATAAAACAAAATGTTTTTTTTCCTTTAATTTGGTTTTGGGATCAAAGATAGCTATTTGATGACGGAAAAAGCCAGATAATAAACATAAATTATGTCAGTGTTGTGTGTTTTTTTTTTTATTATGGAAGAAAGCATTTAGTTTTACTTCTCTTTCCAGTTATTTTTTTTAAAAAAATCTTTAAATTTTCGATATGCGCGCCCCCCCAGAGGGGCGCGCCCCACACTTTGAGAAACACTGATGTAAAAACAACACTATTGGAAAGTAAGGAGTATTTCAATTAATATAGAATTGCTGTCTTAGGCAATTTAACGCATCTTTTAATGAAAACTATAAAAAGTTGAAAACAAATTTTTATTTTGATTGTATATTTCAACTGGACTATTACATGAATGACAAATAAAATGAATCTTAAAAAGATGAGTTTTAATATTTAATATCATATGTATAGTTTTGGTCAAGGTGAAGTGAAACTTCCTTTCAAATTCTTTGTAAAACTATTTGAAATAACTACATTTCACAAAAATGCAGGTAAAATTTGGTACGTAGCAATTTTTTAAAGTACTTTTGCTTCCAAAATGATGCAAAGATTTGCAGTTGTTGAAAACTTATTTAAATTTTAGTGGCTTATAATCGTTGCGAATGTACATGACGTTATGGAAATATCGTGTATTGTAGCCAATCTCTTCAGCAGAAGTTAAAATTGTGAAAAACTTGAAGAAGTGCTCATATAAAGTGTGAGTCAGCTTATTAGTTTCGTGGGATTTTCTTTTTTATGATATCATTTCTTTGATTAAAAAAAATATGAACGGTAGACAGTAGTCACACATTGGTGTGTTGTCGGATGCATTGAAGAGCCAAAGAGATCGCTCGTTTCTAAGGCATTGATAATTTGGTAAATTCTTAGCTATGGAAACAATCCCAAATATAACAAACTGTTGTCCAGGTGTTATTCATCAAGGTTGTTATCCTCTCCGATCATTGGTTTGACTTTTCAGTGGGTCATGAAAAAGTCATCTACTCAACTATTACATTGTAGTTATCAGTAAGACAATATAATCCAACATTGTACTCCGAACGAAGAGACTGTTTAGGTTCCACTGTAGGACTGTACCACGTGTTGAAGTTCCACTAACCGTCAATTCAGAGGAACATGTCAAGTGAATTGTCACAGAAAAGTGTTCCCGGACATGTTCAGATGGGTTCTGTAGTCAGATGGAAAAATTTTGAGATATCATGGTACAAAAACGCCAACATATTCAGAGATGGGGACGCAATTATATGGGCTGGAGTTGCAATGGCATCGAGATGCATCCTTTGATTGCTACGGTTTCTTTGTAAAAAGTCAGTATTATTTATATTACAATATATATATAGATTATAGAATTCGTATTAACACAGATATACTACGAATTTCAATGTAACTGCACAAATATGACAAGCTGAGATAACTTGTAGTTTGCATCCCCCCTAGGTGAAGAACGTCATCATAAGAATACTTAATTTTGTATTTTGTTTTCTTTTTTCGTCCACAGAATTTATAATTTTGTTATACTATTAACCGTATTCTGAACTATTTTTTTATGTATGTAAGATTTTTTTATTTTATTTTTTAAGAGGATGCTGACGAGATGTCATTACGACATTAATAAAATGATAGTCTTTCCAGTTATATGTGGTGTGCGTTTTATTACTTGAAAACCATTTCTCCAATACTAGGGCTACTACGAATAGTTGACAGCAATAGCTGCGCGTCCACTGTGAGGTTCAACTACCTCACACTTATTAAGTCAACTTGGAGAATATTTTCTGTAGGAAATCATCGGGGAATTTAAATTTAGCATCCAACTGAAAATCTTTGCGCCAAGTTCTTCATTAGCCGGGCTAATTTCTCAAAAGCAAGTAAGACTATTAATAGTATCCACTTACTAAAAGCTTGAATATTCACAGTAAAATTGGCTACAAACTATATTACAATTTCGAATTTGCTTTTTGCTTTTTAAATAGTTACATGCGCAGAAGATTATTAAGATCTCAATGATACATTATTTTTTTAAAAAAAGAAAACCTTTTAGAAATGTTTTTGAGCCTAGCTGTGCAGACTGTTTAAATTAATATAAGATACATTTAAAGGGACCCAAATATCGTATTTTTGTTAAAGAAATTCAGTCCAATTATTCTTATTTATATCGTACACACTATCCTGTAAAAACCTTTTGAATTACTAATTTGTTTTCCTTTTTATAGGTATTTAATCATGACTTAAAATAATGTTTTTACTAACCATGTTAATATTTAAATATATAAAATAAAGAATCATCGACAGGAGAACTAAACGGAGCAATTTTTTTTTAAAAAATCAACTTAAGAGGGTGTAAATTAAATTATTAAAAATACATGCATACTTTTCATTGTAGGATAAACCAAATAATTTGAAAACAGTAACATTTCAATCCTTTTGAATCCAATGAAAAAACACATACTATTACCAATTGAAAAAGAAAACGCGTTTCATTCGAAGGATTGTTTTTTCTATTTTTGTGTAAGTGAGAGAGAAAGTCAAACGCACTGTCGTATCAGCGTTTGGGTTCACCGCCTCTTTTGCAGCTGCTCTTTCCGTGAAGATTGCGCCATGTTTTCCTCACTTTGGAGAGCGTTGAAGGAAAAGATGAATCATTATCTGAACAAACACTCATTTAGATACTGCTACAATTTTAAAGCAAACTCCCCGAAAAAAAAATAATGGATTGATTTTTTTCCACCGCTTTCTAAATTTGATACATAGACACTTTGAACGAAATAAGTAAATAAATGTTTAACTTTGAATCACCTGTTTTTCTGGGATGCCAAAAAGGAATACCTTTAGGAGCAGGAGAATTTGCTTCAGAATACTCCCAGGATATGTAGTAAATTTTCTTTACTCTGCACTAAAGAAGTGATCTGAAGATGCGCATACAAAACAGAGAAAATCAAGAGATTCATTCAAATTATATTATTTATAATCTTATTTTAATTTTTAAGACTTTTTCTTCATTTGGATTGGTATGGAAAATTGTCCTCGTTTTCTCTAGATAATAACAATCGTTCAAGTTTTTTATGTAAGTGATTCTTTATTTGTGTTTGAAATACTTTAATTTTTTACAGTTAACTAAATAAATGTTTAACTTTACTTCTAACTTTTAATCACCTGTTTTTCTGGGATGCCAAAAAGGAATACCTTTAGGAGCAGGAGAATTTGCTTCAGAATACTCCCAGGATATGTAGTAAATTTTCTTTACTCTGCACTAAAGAAGTGATCTGAAGATGCGCATACAAAACAGAGAAAATCATGAGATTCATTCAAATTATATTATTTATAATCTTATTTTAATTTTTTAAGACTTTTTCTTCATTTGGATTGGTATGGAAAATTGTCCTCGTTTTCTCCAGATAATAACAATCTCGTTCAAGTTTTTATGTAAGTGATTCTTTATTTGTGTTTGAAATACTTTAATTTTTTACAGTTAACTATGTAATTCCTATGACACTAGGATTAAAATTCAGTGGATATATAATATCTATTAACAATGCTGTAAAAGAAGGGTTGTTAGATATACTTCCAATTGTAAAAATAATACTTTAATCAGTGATTTTATAGTACAAAGCACTTTAAAAAATACCTTTAAATTGTTTTTCAGGTTATGAGTTTATCTAAGTGTCTTATTCATTTAATCAATTTTTTTTTAATTCTGCTGTTCCTCTTGACAAGGAAATGGACAAAATTCTAACACTTCTGTCAAATACCTAGCAACAATTGGAAAAAAAAGTCCAGAAAACAATGTCTTAGTTCCCTACTTTAAAGTTAATATATCATTAACAAATTTAACGATCATCAATAAGCTTCCGTTTTCCTGCTTGTGAAAAAATTGAATTCAGAAATGTTTTCTTCTCATATTTCAGGATGTTTTGAAAGCCATGTCAAATTTATAGTAGTTTTATCCTATTCATGATAGAATTAGAAAAATGCTTCTCAAAGATTTAAAGATGGCTTCTCCTAAGAAAAATTCGCTAACCTAATAATTTTTGTTATTGTCGGTATTTTTCAACTATAAAGAACCATTTGCGTTTTACCTAACAGTGGTTCTCAGAAAGCTCAGTTTATTTTCTTGGAATGAGAAAAATCACATAAGTAAGTCCGGTTCAAGTGTTTGTGACAAAAATTTGCTATTTGTGATTTTAATGATGAAAACATTTGTTAGGAAGATGTACCTCAATACGAAAAGATAAATTTAATAAAATGAAGGATTTCAAGTATTGATTGTGTTATTAGTCAGCTGATTCAGAAAGAACCGTTTGCTCATATCTGACAGCACGAAATTCACGCATGCGTAGTTTCATCCTTCAACTTGAGAACGAAATAACTTAGCCATTTTGTTTACGTAAAACGCTTCAAGTCATTTTTGGTGTCGATAATCATGTTTAAAACAAACAATCGAAGCTGTGAAATAAAAGCCGTTATCAAGTTTTGGCTAGCGAGAAATATTCAACCTTGTCAAATCAGATAAGTCAGTGTTTCTTAAACTGGGGCGCACCCCTCCCCTCTCGAAGGGCGTGATAACCTTACATGAGGGGGGCACAAGCATAACGAACAGGTGAAAAGAAATAATTACAAAGAATTAATTTACAAAGCAAAACAAAATACATTTTGATATAATAAAAAATAAAATACATATTCACGCTGATACGAGGGCCATTCTGACATTTTTGAGATACTACTGGGTTTTTAAAGTTATTCTTACAAAATCTTAGAAGTGTTCAAAGTAGTCTCCTCTATTATCAAATGCACTTTTGTGGATGATTTTTCCACAGATTCAATGCCTGAAACCATTCATTTCTTGGAATTTATGAAAAAAATGCATTTAGAGCCAAATCATGAATTCTGAATGAAAACTATGTCCACGTTAAATCTTTTATAGATTAAAGCATAATAAAAAGTCACGCATAGCTAGATTCGGAGAATAAGGTGGATGCTCTATCACTTGAATTTGTTTTTGTTTAAGAAACTCAGTTGTTAATCCGGCTGTATGGGAAGATGCATTGTTATGGTGAAGCATTAGTCCACAAACATTAACTTATTGGAGAATTTCTTGAAGACATTTAGTGCTATACCAGTTTGCTGTTACTATCTTCTGTCCTTCCAACTTGACGGATTTGATTAATCTCGTGCTTCTGAAGAAAACGGCACCTTTTTCATTGCTCGTTGGCTTTTCACCATTGTTGGCGTAGGATAATCTTCAAAGACCCACAGTTTGCTTTCTTGACGTGTTGGAACGTCAAAAAACGACTTGTACGTTTTATCACCCTTTACAATTTTCGAAATGATGCATTGACCACCATCATTTAGTAGTTTAAGGGATGTTTTTACTGATTCTGACGCGCTCCTATTTTTGGTGTTCAGCCAGATTATGGGGAACCCAACGGCAAACTACTTTTTTCATATGCAATTCTTCATGAATAATTTTGTACTTGGTTACGGATCCAAAGTGATGTTCCTTCTGTATCATTTAGTAGGTACAGCGATTATCATCCATTAATATTTTTCATATGGCAGACACATTATCCGGGATTACTGCCGGCCTTTCTGTGTATTCTTCATCCTGAAGAGAATTGTGAGCACTGCAAAATTCTTTAAGACTACACAGTACCCTAAACATTTCATTTTTACCGAAAAAAATATTTTTGCATGTTTTGGTGGCCCATATGATTGAGATGATTGCCACGAAATTTCAGATCTGTTAGCAAATTAAGATATTTGAAGTTTTATGAGCTATGGTTTTGGTTTCGGTTTCCTTTTAAATCATTTTTTTCACACTTAAGTTGAATTAATTAAAAATATTTTTGAGCTTTTAGTTTGACATGGTTATTAATTCCAATTTTAATTACTAAAATCCTTTCTGCTTGATTATGTTTTGAGTTTTTTGAGTTCTCATAATTAATTAATAAAGATTAATTTCATGGCCAATTTTTGCTTTAAAAATAGTTTATATAACCTTAAAACTTTGTCATCAATTTTTTCCTGTAGAGAAAATGCCATGGCAAATGCATTCTGGGTTTCTGTGAGAAACAATATTTCGAAGAGATGGAATACTACTGAAAATGATGTATCTAAAAATCAGTTCTTAGCTGATTCTGCAATTAGACTTCCGAATACAAGTATTCTGAATTCAAATGCTGCAGATATAACTGAATATTTCCTTGATCTATATATACCAAACTACAATATACTAAACATATTGTATTACTATACTTTAGTATTTTAAAGTCGTACGACAAGAGCTAAAACTTACTAAACTGCCCCAATTTAAAACTGAAAAAAATTAAATTTTGTGAGCAAACCTGACTATTTTTAGCTCAAGTTAGTATCATTATTATTTTGTACATAAATGCTTCATGTTTCAAAACTTTTGTGAAATATTAGGTTAGGATAAAGCTGAATAAACTGACGTCTTAACAAATGCTATCAATATTGTGCAAAAATATATTTTGAATTAAAAATATAATTTTCAATCATATTTAATAAAAATAGTGTTTTAATGTAGAACATACATTGAAAACTAACATATTAAAAAATTAGAGTTTTACGGGCATTATAAGTTTTTGTTTTATGACTTTACAAACTTTAAATGCGTTTTTCTCAGACTTTTAATTTTGAAGGTATAAGTGTTTTCTAATCCCTAAGGAGTTTTTCCTGTTCAAGATAGAGCCTTGAATTTTTTTGTATATACTCCCAAATGTATGTTCTATAAAAGTTAGTATGGACTTAGGGCTGAGAACTCTAGTTATTTTTCTAAAAAATGCTACAGTTGATATTTTAAAAACTTTCGTGTTTTATCCAGGTTTTTCTAGAAAAATAATTATTAAAAATCAACAAGGGAATAGATTTTCAAATCCATACTAAATATTGTTTGTAATAATCTAAGAATCATAAATAACTTAAAATAACTAAAAAATTTTAAAAATTGAGTATTTTATAAAAGTTTGAAAAAACTTCAAAAATTCGTAATTTTTTAAAATTGTAAAATAATGGCTGGTCAAACTGACTTTTTGCTTACAGAATCAGCTTAATAATATAATTTAAATATAAAACATCAATTATTTTTGCTGTAACTGTCTCGAAAAAAAATTTTTTTTTTGAAAAAGGGTACCGTGTAGTCTTAAACTATCTGAATACAGTAGCACGACATGGAGATTCATCACCAAATGCTAATTGCAGCCATTGAAAGCATTCCTTTTGATTTAATCCAACTTTAAAATCATAGCACGATAATGCTCTCGTGCCCACTATATTTTCTCATCTGTTTAAAATTACAATTCTACGCTAAACAACTATAATTAAGTCAATAAAAAGCTGTCTGCTGTATCAAAATACTTGGTATTTTCAAATTAAACCATTAATTTTGTCTTGTAACTTCTTGTCTGCGCGTATCTCAAAAAAAAAAAATTTCAGAGTTATTCTCGTACAATATACTTATAAATGTATCAGTGCGACAAAAAATATTTGATAGTTAATTTATCAATACTAAATTAAAAACAAGTTTAGTAATTCCTAGTGATTTCCATGGGCTTATCATGTACAAAATATAAAATTTATCTGGATAATTTTTGTTGTTTATAATTAAAGTCGCATTGTAGCTTTAGCGTCGAAGTACATTATTATTGCATTCAATACATAGTTGTTGTATGAGGGGAGCATGATGAAAATGATGTCTGAAAATTGGGTGGAAAATATTAAAGTTCTGAAATGAACAAATCTTACGGAGTGTGAGTAAGGGGAAGAGAGAAAACATCCAAGAGATTGTTCATCCCCGAAGAATTAATGCGCTTCATCGATGAACAAGTTGGTTCCAATAGACGATTTCTGATTTGTCACGACCTTTATTACACAAATCCGTGGGATACCGAAGGAAGTTGAAAAACGTATGGGAGCATCCTTGTGATAAAAGAAAAGGGGTTTTTTTTTGCCACAGGCAACGAAACATGGATTGGTTACACCTAAAATGAAGTTACTAAAGTGGCGACATTCTCCAAAACTCAAAATAACAAATTTTTTTCGAAGAAATTCGTATGCTTAGGGACTATCAAGGAATTTCTTTTATGGAGTGAATGGAACAACAATAAACGCTGCCGCATACTTTGAGACATTCAATAAGTTGCTGCGTGCGATATGGAACAAAAGCGTCACTTTTGGTATTTTGTTTGTGCATGAAAATGCGCGGACACATCCGTACGCGTAACGTTGATTCATTTAACAAGAGAAATTCTATCACCCACCTTGTGACGCGTCTTTTCTTTAACAAGTCCTTTGGGCCAGAATGAATGGTAACCAACCAAATCCAAGAAACGAGATGTGAAGAAGAGATGCAAATAAATGGACTTTAAATATAGGATCTTAGAGTAAGCGGGATGGCAATGTAAAGGAATGTTAGACAATTGATGTGCGCTGTGGCAGTTGATGATTATTGCAGTTTGTGGTGTAAGATTGATTAAGTTCTACTTGTCGTGGATAAACACATATTGGTGTTCGACTAGAAGTTAACCGTCAAGCTGCATACCATTGCAGATAAAGACAAGTAGCATTATACGGAATAATATAAGGTAGGATTGATTACACTTTATTAGAATTGAGGATTAGGCGGTTCGATTATTGAAATTGGTCTGAATTAGAATTGATCCTATTATAAATATATATATATATATATATATATATATTGTGTGTTGCGTATTAAGTCATCGTAGATTCTCTCATATTAATTATTATAATTATATTTGTTAAAGGTTTAAGTTGAATATCTTAATAAAGTCATATTAAGATAATGTTTGATCCGAGTTCTTTCGCTAACCCTACACCTCTAGCTCACGCTGATGCTTCGAGGGATGTACTTCCAAGGGGAGGTACATCACAATGGCGCCCAACGTGGGGTTTAATCTATATGACCACGAGATGAGAAACGGGAGAGAATTTAATGTTTGGCCAAAAGTATACTTTTCTGGGTCGGAGAAAGTCACCGAACTTTTAGAGGGTATAGATAACCAAATTAAATTACCTGAAATACCCAGTGACTTATCATGTGCTTATTTAAAATGTCATCTCCTGGGTAGAGGAGATGACATTTTCGGATATACGTTATATTCGGATATAGTGCAAAATATTCGGATCGACGTTAGTGCAAAATACCGCCACGGACTTCACACAGCTGAAAGCAACATTGTCGAAAGCATTCCCGGCCATCCAAAATAGGAAAGATTTAGAGACACGTTTTTACGCATCTCAATAAAGACAGAACCAGGAGCCGACAGATTTTGTTTACGATTTGCTTAAGTTAAACAAGAAATTAGATCTGGGGATGTCTGAGAAAGCCCTTGTAGATCATATTTTTATTAGACTTGAGCCGCAAGTACAAGATTACGTGGAGGTGCGTAACCCACAAACCGCGATCCAATTATTAGAAGTATTAGCTAAGTTTGAGGAAAGATATTCGTGCAAGGCAACATTGGGTTCGAGAAATAGTAATAACGTGGAAGGACGAGATTGGAATGAGCGTAGGATGTCTAATGTTGGTAATAATCGAGGAAATTGGAGAAATTCTGAAGTGGTACATAGACCAAATAATGGTAGAAATGATTATAGGGGTAACTATCAGAACAACCGTCAAGGAAATCAGTGGTTCGAGAGCAGGAATAGGTTTCAAAACGATGCTCGCAGATTTAACGATAGGGGATATCAATTTAGAAATCGAGGTCAAAATGACGATTTTAGTAGAGGGGACCAGGGAAATAGGGGTTCGAGTGAAAATTTTAGTCGAGGCAGTAGAAAGCAAATGGGACGATTAAATGTTTTGAAAGTGAGTGATATTAAAGGTGATCAGACGCAATCGATAAAACAGACACCGATTAAACTTTCAGCTATATGTATGTCTCTGGGAGAACTTCCGTATGTTCTTATTTTATTAGACGAAACTTTTACGAAAGCGTTATGGGACACAGGAACGGAGAAGTCATTTATATCGGAAGAGACATACCAAAAATATTTTTTTTATAAGCAAGTAAGAAAATCGAGTACTCAGGTGATCACGGCACAGGGAGCTACATGCCGAAATAGGGGAGTTGGGGAATTAAATATTCGAATACGGGATTTTAAAAAACCTTGGTTGTTCCATGTGTTAGCAAATTTGGAATACCCATGTATTCTTGGGATAGACTTCATAGGTGAATCAAAGATCCTTTTGGACTTTGATCGGAAATCGTTGGCGATTCAAGAATCACAGGTTGAAGATATTAAGATAGATGGCGGGAATCTGAGCGTTGATTTGTCAGAAGCGATGTTAAATGTTGTGGCTAATGTTTTAGATAATAATACAATTGAAAGTATAATAGGAGAGAAAGTGAATTGTGCAATAATCAGAGATTTGGTACTTTCGTCACAAGATTAGTTAATAGAAGAACAAAAAACAGACCCAAAGTTAGGCCATATCTATAGATATCTAGAAAACCCAGAAGATGGTTAATGCGGCAATATGTGAGAATTGGTCTCGGGATTTTCGTTTAATAGAAGGCTTCTTATTTTATGCGAAATATGCAACGTCATTAGGAGAAATGCGAGTATACATTCCCCAAAATCTTTAAGGAATGAAATTATGAGAGAGAATTTCACGACAAACCATTAGCAGGTCATTTCGGACGTTTTAAAACTTATCATAAAATAAGGGATGTTTGTTATTTCCCGTATATGAGAAAACTTATTGATCAATATGTCTCTACGTGCCATATGTGCCAAATTAATAATTATAAAAACGCGTTACCGGCTGGCCGGTTAATATCAATTGTATCAAATTATCCAAATGAAATAGTTACGTTAGATTTGTTAGGTCCCTATCCCTTGTCGAGAGTAAGACGCAACCGATATGTATTATTAATTACGGATCATTTCAGCAAGTGGGCTGAAATCATACCCCTTAAAAAAGCCTCTGCTCGAGTTATAGCAGATAATTTTTTTGATAATTATATATCGCGTTTTGGAGCTCCAATAAAATTAATTAGTGATAACTGTCCCCAATTTATTTCCGATATTTTTGAGTATTTAAGTGAAAGAGGCATAAGGCATGTGAAGACTGTTGTTTATAGACCTCAAGCAAATAGAACAGAACGCGTAAATCGCGATCTGGTGCAAGTGATTGCAAAATTATGTCAATGAGCAACATGACACGTGGGACCAATTCTTACGTGAGTTTGCTTATGCTATTCGTACGGCTGTAAACGAAACAACGGGGAAACCTCTGCGGAATTACTTTAAGGTAGAAAATTGATTACGCCTTTTCAGAAATTACTGATGGTATCAGACGGAACGGAATTTGCAGTAGGAGGTATTGAAAGATAGTTTGAGGAGGCTAGACGAAACACAAAAACTAAACATGAAAAATGGATGAAATATTATAATAGACGTAGGCGTGATGTGCAAATTAATTGAATGATTGGGTTTTGGTAGCAACACATCCTTTAATTTCGGCAACAAGAAAAGTGGTAGCTAAGTTTAAACCAAAATTTGAAGGTCCGTATAGAGTATTAGATGTTAAGAATAACAACGTAGTGATATGGAAAGCGGGAAAAAGGTAAACGATTAATGTAGATCAGGTTCGAATATATCGTCATAGGAAATGTGACGAGACGGAGATAGGAGCTGGTAGTTCGGATAACGGTAATTTGCGCGATGAATCAAGTGGTTTTGACAGAGTACAAAGGAGATCAAATGAGTCACGAGATGGTAAAAAGAAAGGGTCAGAAGTAAAGCGTGAGTGGAGGAAAAAGGGTTAAGTTTTAGAAATAATCAAGGTGAGAAACACACAAATAAGACCAATAAGCTCGGACCACTTATCAGACCAATACCTAGTTCTTGGTCTGAGAAAGGTAAAATGATTAAAAAAAGTAAAAAGAAAGGTTAGGATATAAAAAATCAAATGATTATAATAGTGTGTTGCGAAGATTAAGAAAGAAAAACCGAAGTGAAGAGACGTTAACGCCCACCACAAGCGGCTACTATCTGAGACCGAGAAAGGGGAAAAAAGAGGAGTCCCGACTGACCATAGAGAGGAAGACACAACAAGGAGGACCAGTTCAATCCAGAAAAGGCAGAGAAAGGAACTATAGTTCATACATCGAAGAGCGAACAAGATCAAGCAACAAGAATCCCAGACGAGGAAGTGATCAACAACGGCAAGACCAGGAAAGGAGAGGAACGTGGACAAAGAAATCCTTGTCACTGGAGGTCTTGGTAGGAAACGCCAACTACAAGTCATAAGAACTAGGTTGTGTGTGTGTGTGTGTGTATCTTTTTTTTTATGTTCTTTCGAACAAGTGGTCGGAAGAATTTTTGCTATTAAGCCAAGTCACGGTCGGATAATTAAAATTTTAGAAGCCAAGCAAAAGTGGACAGTACAATGAGTGTTTTTCTAGAAAAGAAAAAAACTTTTGTCTTGTAAAATTTTTGTATAATTCTGGAGAAAACAACTGTAAAAATGCATTTGTTTACTTCTGTTATGACTTCGCTATGATGCGACAATTCCTTTGATTGTTTGTTTTGTTTATTGAAAAATGTTTGTAATTGTATAGTGTATATATATGTGTTGTTATATTGTTTCATATTAAGGAACATCTGGTTTGGGGAAACGCGGCATAGATATCATACTAACATAACATTTAACCAGCGCCGCTACGCGATTTGAGGGGACGTTTTTGAAAGAACCAGATGAAAAATATGTATAGAAATTAGTTACGAATTAAAAGTGATATGTACTATATGAAAATAGTGAAATGTAATCATAATGTGTAAAACTTTGTTTTTTTTTTCAAATCACTTAAGAGATTTTTGTTTCAGGGTGACAGACCCTGAAGTTTATCTTTCTACAAAGAACATAGCTAATGTTTCATGACGGATATGAGAAACTGTAAAGAAGAAAAATTGTTAAAATTTAAGTAAACATTTAGGTAGAATTAAGTTAGTTAAGAGACGTATGGGCGTCGTTTTTTCTACTATTTAAGTCATATATGGTTTTTTCCCGGTTCTGTTACCCAGATGGGACACGTCTATTTATTCTGTACATGTGAGAATCTACCGTGATTAAAATGCATGACTATGTGAATGTTAGTCTATTTAATTAAGTAAAATTTATTGAAGCTGTGGAAATTCAAATTAGGGAGAAATATTAAAAATTAAACTTAAGATGAATAGTGAAACTTAAAATTTAAGTGAAGCATTAGAAATTAAGCGTTAGAATAAAATTTAGGCACGTAATTTCTTAAGGGCCATTAAGAACCTCGAATAAATCACGTTTTGTTTCTTAGAGGGGTTGTGACATCTTACGCGTCTTTTCTTTAACAAGTCCTTTGGGTTCTTTGGGCCAGAATTAATGACAACTCTTTTCCAACCAAATCCAAGAAACGAGATGTGAAGAAGAGATGCAAATAAATGGACTTTAAATATAGGATCTTAGAGTAAGCGGGATGGCAATGTAAAGGAATGTTAGACAATTGATGTGCGCTGTGGCAGTTGATGATTATTGCAGTTTGTGGTGTAAGATTGATTAAGTTCTACTTGTCGTGGATAAACACATATTGGTGTTCGACTAGAAGTTAACCGTCAAGCTGCATACCATTGCAGATAAAGACAAGTTTATTGCAGAATAATATAAGGTAGGATTGATTACACTTTATTAGAATTGAGGATTAGGTGGTTTGATTATTGAAATTGGTCTGAATTAGAATTGATCCTATTATAAGTATATATATATATATATATATATATATATATATATATATATATATATATATATATATATATTGTGTGTTGCGTATTAATTCATCGTAGATTCTCTCATATTAATTATTATATTTATATTTGTTAAAGGTTTAAGTTGAATATCTTAATAAAGTCATATTAAGATAATGTTTGATCCGAGTTCTTTCGCTAACCCTACACCTCTAGCTCACGCTGATGCTTCGAGGAATGTACTTCCAAGGGGAGGTACATCATAACTTTTAATTAGATATCTAAGAAGTTAGAATTCACTAATGTGACATTTTAGTGTAAAGTAGCTTTACAGAAATGCTCTTTTTACGTATTATTTCAGAAATCACTTGAAGAATTTTAATTTCGGTTAGAAAGCTGATAAAATCAATTTATCCTCTCAATTAAATAAATGTTTATTTATTGAAGTAAAGCAAATTAGAAATTATTCTATAGAAGTATTCATGAATCTTTTTTTGGGATCGTTCATAAAATATTCTCACACACACATTGTTTGCCATTTAATGTTCTCAAGTTAAATGGCAAAAATTGTTACTGACGCAGTATTTGGAGGCGTTTTCAAAGTATGCAATGCATTATCTTTATAATGAAGCATTATTCTTTTTAATATATAACTCGCGATGCTTATACTCATTAAAATCCTATTAGTGTACTCATTGCGATATTTATGTTTATCACCGATGAAATGTTTTTCATGTTGAATATCTAACGGAGAAGAAAATTAGAAACTTGAGTACCCTACAAGTATTTTTTAAATGCGTATAAACATTATATAAGTGTTTCAAGTATGAATAAAACTTATTAATGTTAAATAAAAAAATGTAAAGACGAGGAATCTCATTCTGTTTCTTCTACTTACTCCATGTTTATTCTCCCTGTATTATTCCCCTCCTTGTATTTTTGGAATGCCCAGTTCAAGCGAGTGGATACTAGAGCAACTATTGTCAAATGTTTATTTATTTATATGTAGATATCTTTCTATATCTAATATATATCTAGACAGTATGTCCCCGAATGCCTGTGGAGGGGAGATAGAGAACATCTCTCATGAGGAACCATCGGAAAGCGTTAGGTGGCGCTGTAGACGGGTTCACAAGGTCCGATCCCGGGAATGGAACTGTCGTTCCCGGAATTCCCGAAAAAACACATCAAAATTTCAAAAAATTTAAAAACAAAAGCTATTTTTAAATAATATCAAAACTAATTATTAGATAAGGATACATATTAATTCCAAATTTGATACTTATTTATATATTGAGCTAAAAAATACAAAACACAAAACGATATCTGTATAAAGAAGTATTTCGAAGGACTAAGAAATTATTCTGAAGAAAGAAATTATTACAAATTCGAATGTTAAAGAATTTACTTAGTGTGATGCATTTATTTATTGTAAACTATCTTTATTTTGCAAATGCTGTTACCGCCTCGATTTTTTTTATTTTTTCAACTTTATGATATACAAAAATTTTTTCCTAAATTAAAAGTTATAATTTTTTAAAAATGAAATTTAACTTTTTTTAGCGCTAAAAGCAAAAATTGTTAACGACAAGGAAAAAATGTTACAATTAAAGATTTTGTAAATTAAAAGTCTCGAAAAAAAATTTGGATTAAAAAATAAATGCTAAAATTAATCTTCCTGTACTGAATCTCATGCGTTTGAAAAGTAATCAGTCGAAAATGAATTGATTATTTCTCTAATGTGTGTGTGTGTGTGTTGCATTAACATAAATATATAAACATTAATAATACACATTAATATATAAGCATATATAATAAAATTTTATTATAAAATTTATTTGCTGCTGAAGTAATGATTGCATACGTTAAAAATATATTAATTATAGTATTCAAGAGGTTTTATTTGTATAACTGACTTCTTGTATATGTAGTTGCTTTATTATTGTTACATAAACATAAATAAATATTGACCTAAGAATCTCACATGAAAGAGTTTGGTTAAAAAAATTAATAACTAAGAAAAATTGCGATATATTGCCTAAAAATATTCTCCTTCAAACTGTTTGTGTGTGTGGGGGGTTCATTACCTTCTTCAAATTTCTGATTCAAGTAAATAGCTCATAATAAAGACAAGTATCTGAATTTTTTAAAATTAAATAAATAGTTTTGAGAATTAGTACTTACGTTATCCACATAAATTAATATCTCAAAACTTATCAGATTAGTCGTGTGGCTGCGGTAGCCTAGTTGTCAAGGTAACGGACACTGGCCGGCATGTCATGAGTTCAAGCTTATTACAGCTGAAGACCCACCGTGTAGGAGAGCGATACACATAAAATCTGTCATACGTTCTCCCATTGGTGTAGTGTGGTAGTTAGGAGAGGGGGTGCAAGAGCAGGTGTCGTCTTCGTCACTTGACCATCTTTCAAAATGTCTAGGTTCGTCACAAAAAGTCCTCGAGTAGTTAAAGAGTGCAACGTAAATATTCACTCACTCACTCAGATTGGTCGTGCTGGTAGACTACGAAATGGAATTCCTTTAAAAACTAAATACCTTTACTTAATGAAACAATGTTCGATAGACCGACAGAAGCTGTTTAGGACAAACTGTTTCTCACGGCTAGCTGGAAAAATTCTCATCAACCTTATGGGTTCTCTTATTACACTCTTTTCTCACCTCTGGGGTAACAATTATTCCTCCGTCCAGGAAGTTTGGGGTGAACGATTGTAAATTGCCACAATACGGTCAGCTAAAATTTATACCGAGGTCCACCTCAAAGATTATTTAACCCTCTCACTGTGTAATTATAGTAGGTTAAAAAATTGCATACTTTTTTATTACGTATTTCAAATCTCCGTATTAAATCTACATTTAGATTTAAAATATACAAAAAAAATTGTAAAATAGGTTTTTATTTTAAAATATAATCTTAGAGCACAAAAATATGAACATAAAACATAAATGAAAGCATAAACAGGAACAGCAGGGGTTGTACAGCTAAAGAGTCGGTAAAATGCATACCTGTAGTAATCGTGGAATACGCAGAGAGAGGGTTAAGCCCTGTGCCATTCTCGGGAACACAAAAAGTGCGTTTTCTTGGGATCCAGGGAAAGAAACCCTATGTTTTACGGATATGTGAATCATCATACAAAAGTCGATTTGTCGGATGTCCACTTCATCTATGGCCAAGTCAACGGAAATGCTGTTCGGTTGTTTGGGGGAATATATCCAACAAGGCGGTAACCGAATCCTCAAACATTCGTTCCAATACATCAGAACAAGGCAGAAGATGGACCTTTTAGAGTCACGATTGAAGGTACTGGACGGCCACGAACAGAACAAACCCCCATTTTCGAGGAGGGTGTGTTGCAAACTGTGGACCGAAATCCCGGTACGAGTGTACGGGAGCATGCCGTTGTAACCGGCCAACTGTTCATCGTGTACTAAAGTGCGAAAACTTCATTCGTTTCATGTACAGAGAATGCACTTCTTTCACCCAAATGATCGCCCACGGCGTGTCGTGTGTGTTTGCACAGTGCTCTTTTTTTAACCAAAGTGCGGAAGACATGCACTTTGCAAATTCCGTTTTGTTCTGTGATGAAGCAACCCTTTCACGTGAAGGGATGTTCAATATGCACAACGCGCACATGTGAGCTTTAAACAATCCTCACAGCACCCGACCACGAGCCGCACAACAACGCTTCACTGTAGATGTGTGAGCGAGTATCGTCGGGGACAGTTTACTCGGACCATGCATCTTACCGCCTTGACTGGACTCTGACAAGTACCTCGACTTTCTACAGGAGGTACTTTCGGAACTAATTATTGATGGCCCCACACCCGTTAGGCGCCGCATTAAGTTTCAATGGGCCTCGATCTAAAAATGGAAGGTGTGTACGTGACCATTTGTAACTGAAATTTCCTATTAGGTAGATTGGCATGGTGGTCCTGTCGCTTGGCCTCCCAGGTCTCCTGATTTATCTCCTCAGGAATTTTTCTCTGGGGGTGCCATGAAGAGCTTTGTGTACGAGACTCCAGTCAGTTCTTAAATGGACTTGGAGGCATGAATATTCATTGCTGTTGCTACGATCCGTGAAACGTCCGTTATTTTCGAACACGCCCGCCAGTTCATGTCACGTCGGTGTCATGCGTGCATATATGCCAATGGCCGTAATTTCGAACACCTTCTGTGATGCTTTTACGTCACACTATTTATTTATTACTAGCCGTTACCCACCCGCTTAGCTGGTTATTTCATGATGTATCAATATATATATATAACATTGATTTTAGCGTTAAACTTTCGATTGTATAGAAAAACATTTTTACAACTCTCACTTCTTAACTTAATAAGGATACACTTGAATTTCTAAAATTATATCTTTTACGCTCCCGTAATCCCCTCCTTGAAAGTGGCTTTCCGCAAAACCCATTTTTAGTGGATCTTTACTCAACAAAGTAAATAGGCTTGCCAAATTTCAGTTCTAAGTTAAATAGTCAAAAACGGATTTTTTTATCAATAAGCCCCTTTGAGAGTCGATTTCCGTAAGACGAAAATAGCGGATTTCAATTCAGCAACCACAAAAAACATGCTTACCAAATTTCGCAAGTATGCAGGTCTAATCGTTTAAAAACGGGAATATTTATCTATAGTGCGCCTTAAACCCTCGCAAAGCCTCTTGGGGGTCAATTTTCACAAAATCCGTTCTTTTAGCGGATCTCTATTCCATGAACGGAATACGCCTAACAAATTTCTAGTCAGTAGAACAAATACAGGGGTGTCAAACTCGTGGCCCACAACGAACATTTTTGCGGCCCTGCGAGTATATCAGCACACAAAAATATACAATAAAATATCAAAATTTCTTCCGAAATAGGAAAGATAGTGGCAGAGAAGAGATGTCAAGTGTCAGGACAAAAGTTGAATTTTTCTTGTTCCTTTATATTTATATGTTAATTATAATGTATTATTCAAAATAAACTTAGGTTTCTATGAATATATTTTTTTTTCTTTGCCCTTTCTTTTTACAACGAAGAAACCTGAAACGTGCATGTGCAGTGCTGTTATCTTTTGCAGTCATTTACCCGAAGAATTATGCCAGGCTTTTGAATCCTAGTATACTTCTAAAACTACAACCTTAAAGCACAAGAAAAGAAGGAGGCGACAGGTTTCATAAGGTATTTTATTCCTTAAATTTCTTTTATGTAAATCTTTTAAACGAACAGTATTTATATATATATTTTTCTTGAATTTTAAAGCTATCGTTTTCATAGCCGTCGTATAACCAATCTTGTGTTTTGTTTTAAAAGTGCGTGTTATACATTACTAAAATCTCTATAAATCTTATTAAAAATCTGGTCAATTGTAAGACAGCACAAAGACAAAGGGGTATAGTCGCAGTATTACGTTCAGGAACTCTGAGGGTGAACCTTTTTGGATCAACGTGCCATTTTTTCTAAAGAAATGTTTAATCAGTTAGAGGCGTGCCATCAAATCATTTTACTTGGGAGGATTGGGAAACTAAAAAAACTAAATACGAACAAGTCAAAATTCTTTATTTAATACGAAAAAATATATTTTGCACTGTACAGTAGGAAATGTTTTAGTAATACATGTAATTAAAATTAAAGTAACATTAGTGAGACTTCTGTTGTTGTAGACCCAAACTTGCCACTTTTTTATTTGAAAATATGTATTAAAAAGTAAAAAGAAACAATTATTCCTTTTCCAAATATATGAATCTAAAGAAAGAAAGTATCAAGAAAAAAATAGCTGTAAAGTAGATAACAAAGAAAATGAAATCAATCGAATCTATTCAATAATGAAAAATTTATCTCGGGGCATTTACCATTTCCTTACTTTGCTGAGAATATTTATTGATTAGTTGAAATAAGAGATCGCGCTATATATATGTAAATGTATACATGAATAAATATTAGCAATGCTTTGTATAATATATATTCAGTGGATAATTTCCTAGAACTGAGATCTTGGAGAAGAGATTTCGGAAAATGAGTTAGAGTTTCTGAAGCATTGTTCGTGAAACCTCGCGAATTTCATTGCATTCCGTTACAAATAAAGCTACAGTTTCCTTTCTAAGCATAACATTACTAGGAATTTGCATTCCTCTTTTTGTAATTAAAAAGAAAGTAAATCATGTAACATTTCTGCTTAGTTTTCTTCATGAGCATTTTTATTCTCCCTGTCTGTGACATTGGGCATATTTTCTTTTCTTTGATTCAGTTGAAAATTTGGAAGTGAATAAATAAATTTACTGCAATTCTCTAACATTTTAATTTTTATTATAAGAATTGTTTACCCCAAACTGTTATACAGCGATATTTTTTACTTTTTTCTTTATTTTCAAGAAAATAAGAAATTAAATGAATTAAAATAATACCTCGTTTAAAAACAGGTAAAAAATGAAGAAACATATTGCTGTGACCAGACTTTTTTTTAAAATCAAATACTTACAATATTCTCAGAAATGTGATTTTTAAAGCTAAAATATTGATAATTATACATTACAATCCAAAGAGTAATCATCGTTTGATAAAAAAAAAAAGTATCTCTTCGTGGTTAAAGGATGAGGACATACGAAAAACTAAAAATGGTAATTTGATCTCAGAGACATAAAAATAATTCTTTTTATCATAGGACATATATTACAAAAGTCACACAGAAAGATAGGACTATTCTTAAGTTCAACAAAAGCTTATATTTGAAATAATATGAATTTTGAAAGTATAAGTTCTACTCTATGAGGAAATTCAAGCCTAACTCAACCGAACATGTTTCTGACTTTCATGTAAGAAGAGAGAATTGTGACTTTTTAAAATTCTTTCTATTTTCATTTTAGGCGAATTGAAGCTCTCAGAGCCATCAACATGGTATGGGTGGATGTAGATAGAGCCACAAAAGAATTGTAACAGTCTCATCACATCATCAAACGGGATATGTTGCAAGCATGGTCCATTGAGAATCTTAGCAATAGAATTAGTCTGTGCTAGCCTGTCTGCTACCATCATTGGAAGCAGAGGGAAATTTCAGTAAGGCTTTCATTACCTTTACCTGCGATTACCTTTGATTATACACCAGAGGTGTATAGGGTTGTAATGGACACCCGAGAAAGGGAACCAATGGCCCGACACCATCTTTTCAAACCAATTATGATTCTATCTATAGAACCACATGGCTGTATCAAAGTTACACGATACAACCTCAAGAAAGGGAATGACTCGCTTTATGCATCATCTTGACAGTCCTTCACTTCATGGTGCTATTCGTATTTATTTTCGCACCTCCTGATAAATATTGTAGGTACACTTAACAGCACATTACACCCCTGAAATTTCTGAGTAGATTTGTTGTGCCTTAACTTCAAGACTTGCATGTGTCCAAGTTACGGTAGCATAATGCGAAACTGAACGAGACACACAACATTCAACAATCCTTCGCTGCCTGTTCAAGACAAGTATGTGTGTGTGTGTGCACGTGTACACACACAAAATTTATTGCAAAGCAATTGAAGACAACATTCTCTCATATTACTTATGCCCATTGACGGTCTGAGGCTTGAGTGTATTTTGTTGTGTGTGTGTGGGTTTCTCAGAATTTCAACAAGACAATACAAAGCTACACGTCTAGAAAAATTGCAACTACCTAACTCCAGGAAGAATTGCCAAACTTCAGCTCCTTCTTTAGACCATCTAGATCAGTGTTTCTCAACGTGGGGCCTACACCCAACAAGGGGCAATTTCATTCTTAATGGGAGCAGTTCAAAAAAGATCTCATTTCGAGCGTAAAAGATCTATTTATTAGTAATATAGCCAATTATAAACAAACTTTCGAACAGAAATTTTGAAAGGTTTTATTGGCTCCAAAAATGTGAAATAATCGATACAGTTATAAATGTTACTGTCAATCATTTAAAAAATTTGTCAGCTGATTTAAGAGAAGTAATTTCTGATTAACAAAAAAAAATTCCCCACTTGGATGACGCAGCCAATGTGATTTGATCTTTCTGATATTTCAGATTTACAGTATCAAGAAGAACCCACAGTAATGCAAAACGATGTGTTAACTAAACCGTTGGCAGGGCTTCGTGAAGAAATCGAAATCAAATATTCAACCTTAAGTACAATATAACTATTACCATTTCAATCTTCATATATAATTAAATGCAGTGGCGTAACCGAGAAAGTTAGATCCCTCCTCCCAACAGTCAGGTTTTGGTCCCCAAAGCGGATATTACAAAGGATTGCGCACTTGGCGTCAATCTGGCTTTGGGATCCCCTAAAATCTCTCCCACGATGCGGGGGTTTACGTTACACTACTGACAGAATGTAGATTTAGTGACTAAATTAACCTCGACATAAATTTAAATATTATTTAGTTTAAAGGGGTTTTTTTGACAAATAAAATTCTTTCCTTCTCTTCTAGCCTTAACAAGAGTCTTAAAACTTTGTTTCTCAAGACTTAACTGACAGAGCATTACGTAACAGATGATAAAGTAACATCTATAGATTACACTAGGCAACAAAAAATAACCTTTTGTCCGCTTCCTAGTTTTAAATAGCATATTCTTACTAATTCTGGGTTTCAAAATACGAATATGTAAATGAAATTTATTTATTAGCTGTTGATTTTAAGATATACAACAACCCATCCATCAGTTTATGGGTAAATTCGAAGAACCAAACTTTACTAACTAACAAATACAATACAATAAGTCAAACAGTGTTCCTATCCGAAATCAGCAGTGATTTTTAGTTTATTTCCTGTGAACATTTCCTTTTGGATAACCTCTTGTATGTCGAAGCCCAAGTAGCCAACGACCTTGATATCAACGTTCTATTGCTACGATAAAACATTTCACCGTGTTCAGTACTTAGGGGAAAAAATCAAGATTTTAAAGAAATTCCTTCACTAACTCATTTATTTTACACTGCTGGCCACCGTAAATGCAATACCCTAAAGGAAGCATGCAAATAACATGACATTTACAACATGCATTAGCGGAAGTGAGATATGCAAATGATTAGAATTTCAGCTCAGACACACATCACGCGCACCTGGGGCGCCACCTCAAAGCGCTATTTAAGGTTTGGAGATTTCGACGATTTTAAGTTCGGTAATTGTGATAACAGCAATCAGCTTTTGATCAAGTATCCGAGTTCGACGGAGGAAGGATAGTGTCATACGGAGATTGTGGATTATCTTTAAGAAAATCAGTAGTCTTGTTGGACGAAACCAAACAACTGTAAAGCGGTTATGTGACCGTTGGGTACAGGAAGGTACGACAGACCGACGTGGTTGATCGTATCCATCTCAGTGCATCACTTCACGTGAGGACAGCAAATTGGGTGCATGGCATTGATGGATTGGGCGGCAGAATGGAATGAAGTTGTCTTTACTGACGAGTCACGCATCTATCTGTCTGCAACACCACGATGGTCGGATTCGAGTCTGGAGACACCGTGGAAAGAGGATGCTGAACAGCTGCGTTATGCACCGCCACACTGGTCCTGCACCGAGTATCATGGTATGGGGCGGTATTGGATATCACTCTCGCACTTCTCTAGTATGCATTGCCGGTACTTTAAGCAGCCAGCGCTACATCTCCGAGGTTGTTGGAGCCAGTTGTCCTTCCTTACCTTCAGGGCTAGGCCACAGCCATATTTCAACAGGATAATGCACGACCACACGTCACACGCATTGTCCAAAGGTTCTTCGTCAATAAATAGATTGAATTGCTTCCCTGGCCGACACGCACTTTCGCCGATAGAAAACATGTGGTACATGGTTGCTTAAAGATTGACCCAGATTACACCCGAGCTGCCACACCAGATCAACTTTGGCAACGTGTGGAAGCTGCTTGGTCTGCTGTACCCGAAGAACACATCCAAAGTCTCTTTGAATTAATGCCGAGGCATGTGGCAGCGGTGATCTTCAACAATGGCGGCAACTCTGCCTACTGATTCTGGCAGGAACCACACTTCTTAGAAGTCTATAAATTTAATCATTTGATACTTGGTTAACATGTTATCTACAAAATAAATTTTGTTGTGTGCTACCTCTTATCTTTCTTGATCTTGCATTTATGGTGGCCATCAGTGTAGAACTCCTCGTAGCACGCTTTTAAAGGCTTCTCAGGCTGCTTTCTCTTTCCCTTCCAGAATTTGATCAAAACTGGAGTCATTCATTATTTTTCGTATTTGAGGGTCTACAAAGGTTCTCTTCTTATATATATATATAATCATTGCATCACTCAATCTTGGGAATTTTGATCTAGGGTGCCTCTTCCTGCTTGTTTATGGATTTCTCAAAGTTCTTCATTAATTTCAGCTTAACCTGCTGGGGTGGAAGCAGAATGTTATTTGGGTTTATTAGATGATCATTTGCGACATTTCTCTCACTGGATTTTAGATTTTTGGACGGTCATTTGTCTTGTTTGTAGTGCGATTTTCGATCTCTACTATCCCACAAACACAGAAAACAGCAGTACTTTGTATGTACTAAATGCATTCTCATGCGTAAAGCAATGACTTTCAAGTCACCACAAATCTGCCATTTATGATTCTTTTACTTTATTAACTCTAGAAATTATTTAACATTTGCACACGTTTTCTTCACGTGAATGGAATGTCCGATGAGATTGGAAGGAAGAATGTTGCCGTTGTGCAGTAATACTGCTTTCAAATTAAGCTTGAAAGAGTCTATAAGCAACCTTCAGTTATTTGGATTCTAATTGATGTTCATGAAATTCATCGTTGACATCAAGACATGAAACCACATGGCCTTTCTTCTCAAAGAAATGAAGAAGATTCTTTTCACTTGTACTGTACTCTGAAACCTCAGTGCCTGGTAGAAGTAAATTTCATTGCTACAGTCTAGATGCCAGGAGATCTGCCTTCTGTTTTGGCTAGTCAAGATCTCTTATATGAGGTCACTGAATTCTGTTGAATTTATCTGTGGGGTTCATTCAAATCTTCTGCCTTGAAATCTGGATCATGGAATGTCTCCGAGATTAACTATTCCAGTTAAGTGTTTATCTATTTATGAAAAAGGTAAATGAAAAGTATAGTTGATATAGTTAAACCTTGAGTTTTTTAAATCGAAAAAAATCTAATGTCCCTTGAATTGTGCACTATTGTGTTTTCTTTGTTCTACTGACGCTCTAGGTTACACCCAAAACACATGCATAGATGGCGCTGTAACACGCCTTTCGTAGAAGTTTAAAATCGGTACTGAGGTGTTTCTATCAGCCCACTTAAATGAACATCACAAAGATAATTGTAACGTTTGAAAGAATAACGGTAGCGTATTCTTGGTTAATTTAAATATGGAATTTGTTTACGTCACAACTATTGAATATTATTTACTAAATGATACATTAAAGTTATTAAAATTAAATATAGATTGTTAGAGTCCAATATTTTGTGAGAGGATGATTCGTTGGCCACCGCTCCCGTGTAAGTTCAAAGCATCTCTCCTCTCTCATCTTCCGGTCGACGGTGTTCGATTCCCCGGGGTCAAAAAGGGGTTGCGCTGCAGCTATAAGATGCATGTGTGGGTGTAGGGTCCACCAAAGATTTCGAACACTGCTGGGAGTGGCTACGTTACAGCTCTCGCCCTCTCTTATAGAACTTTTCCGTTGCGAAAAGTTTAATGGGAGGACGATGACAACTGACAGATTACCGACACATCCCTTCATCAAGCACCTCTATATTTCTGTGCTGCAATTTTAACTACTAAAAAAAAGGCTGAACTAAATTTGGAATTGCTTATTTCTAGTGAGTGAGTGTTCTTGCTAGGGAACTTACACAAATCCATATTACGAAAATGATCAATAGCAATGTAAGAAAACATACTATAACATGAAATAAAAATACAAACACTCCTATCACAATGCCTATTATCAATTATACTAACAACATGTTACATCAAATGCTAGTGTAAGACCTTACACATAAAATATTCTTCGCCACAATACTTAATAAAAATTATACTAACGACATGTTGATATGATATGCGAAGTGTACAACAATACACACAAAATATTTTTCACAATATGCCTCTTGCGTAAACTAAATACTCATATATATTTTAAAAACCTAATACAAAATTAAGCATATTAATACATTTGCTTTTCATGGTTTTATCTTTTGACACGCATCTCCATTCGATATGATATACAGTACTAGTAAATAAATAAAATTAATACAATTATTAACCTTTAACTAAAAAAAAACATTATAAAAACAATTATTATTCATGAGCAAAAGAACATTGTTAACAATTCCTAATTATCTATCACCGATCTGCTGAGACTATCTGCATTTTTGTGACTTTTACCCGACCGATGTACAGAGTGTTTTTTTTTCCAGGTATAGTAGTTTAAGTTGGCATTACTTTCCAAAATGGCGACCGATTTAACAGCTGTCAAGTGATTTATTCTCAGTTTGGTTTGGCAATTCATCATGAATAGACTCACGCCTGAACAACTCTTTCAAATTGTGCAATTTTATTTCGAAAGTAATGGTCGATTTTCATAAGCGAATTTTGTGTAGCGATGAAACGCACTTCTGGTTGAATGGCTACGTCAACAAACAAAAATGCCGCATTTGGAGTGAAGCTAATCCACAAATGTATGTCGAAACACCGTTACATCCAGAAAAACTTATTGTTTGGTGCGCATTATGGGCTGGTGAAATCCTTCTTCAAAAACGATGAAGGCCACAACGTTACAGTCAATGGTGATCGGTATAGAGCTATGTTTACTAACTTTTTCATTTCTGAATTGAACAATCATGATGTCCAGGAGCTGTGGTTCCAACAAGACGGCGCATCATGTCACACAGCTCGTGCCACAATTAATTTATCGAAAGACACGTTTGGTGACCGCCTAAATTCACGTTTGGACCTGTGAATTGGCCTCCAAGATCTTGTGATTTAACACCGCTAGACTATTTTTTGTGGGGCTATGTAAAGTCATTGGTCTATGCGGATAAGCCACAAACGCTTGACCATTTGGAAGACAATATTCGCCGTGTTATTGCCGATATACGGCCACAAATGTTGGAAAAAGTCATCAAAAATTGAACATCCAGATTGGACTACATCCGAGCCATCCGTGGCAGTCCTATGCCAGAAATCATATTTAAAATGTAATGCCACAAGATTATCTTTCGAATAAAAAAAATTCATGTCTATCGAATAATACATCGTTGTTTTATTGCAATTTAAAGTTCTATACCTCTAAAAAAACACCCTTTAAAATTGTAAAATTATATGGTTGCAAAGCCAAAGCCCATCGCATCAATCTAGGGTTAGAATTAACGTTTCTATTCAACCACACCAACGGGTTGTGATCGGTCATAACTAAAAATGAATTTCCATCTAAGTAATAATGTAACCTTTTAATTGCCAAAACAATACTAGCACATTCCTTCTCCGTCGTACAATAACGCTTCTCTACCTTCTGAAAATTTCTTACTCAGGTAAAGGATTGGATGCTCCTCACCTTGTTCATTTAATTGGGTTAAAACTGCTCCCTTACCTGCGTTTGAAGCGTCCGTTTGAACAATGAATTCTCGTTCAAAATTTCGCGCGTACAAGACGGGTTTATTAGTTAGTTTCCCTTTTAGTTCTCGAAATGCGTTTTCACTCTCGGTCGTCCACGTAATTTCTCCCTTCTTTGCTCTTCCCTTCAACGCGTCCGTCAACGGAGCAGCGATTACCGAGAACAGATTTATATCTTTTTGGCAATAACCCACTAGACCTAAGAATGCACGTATTTGGGTTTTCGTGCGAGGGGTAGGGAACTCTAGAACATCCTGAACTTTGATCTCGGAAGGGGTACGAAAACCCTGACCAACAGATTTGAGATGTTTCGCGTCTGCCGGGGATTTCGACTAAATAGCTCGTTTCCGAAATTTTATTTAAAATTGTCCCAGGACCTATCCACTGCACTGCTAATTTATTTGCTCTGGATGTAGCTAACACTAGGACTAAATCCTCATCCTTAAATTCACGTTTTACTGCGTTTTTATCATACCAAGTTTTCCGCTTAACTTGCATTTCCTCCATTTTATTTATAGTTACTTCTTGACATCTTTTAAATCTATTTATTAACTTAAACATATATTCAGTGACGAGATCACCTTCTTCTTCCGGTTCCATCCAATGTTCCATTACTAACGTCTCTGGGATTCGCAAATTTTTCCCATACACCAACTCTGACGGTGTATACCCTGTACTTTCGTGAGATACAGTCCGTAACGCTAAAAGAATTGACGGAAGATGTTTGTCCCATTCGGAGCCTGCATCTAAACATAAGACTCGTAAGAGTCATTTCAACGTTCGATGAAATCGCTGAACAGGGTTACTCTGTGGATGGTACACAGAACTATGCCTGACAAGTATTCCAAATCTTTCAAAAAACTCGGTAGTCAGAGCACTAGTAAAAGAAGTACCCTGGACACATTGTATTTCACGGGGAAACCCCTTCCGATTAAAGATGTTTAACAGCGCATCTGTGACACTAACGGAACTAATATCAGACACCGGAATAGATTCAGAGAATTTTGATGACATGCAAATGGCCGTGATGAGATATCGATTCCCTTTAGATGTGATCGAAAGAGGCCCACATGCATCAATATTTAGCTTAGTAAAAACCTCCTGAATAACAGGGACCAATTTTAGTGGAGCTTTCCTTTTATCATTGGGCTCCCCAGCCCTCTGACACTGATTGCAAGTTTTTACAAACTGTTCCATTTCTCTATAGCAATTCGGCCAGTAAAAATATCGGTTTAATTTGTCTTTGGATTTCGTAATTCCCAGGTGTGCAGATGTTCCCTCATGACACAAGGATTTAATGGGGTCGTGCAACCCTTCCGGCACTACTATTAACTTCACCACGTTACCTAACTTATCTTCGCGATTTTTGACCAATAATTCCTTCTTTAGCGAATAAACCTGATTGGTAACCTGCACTTGACTGGCTGCCTGTTCATATAAGGATTTAATCTCCTCGCTATTTTTTTGAGCATTGATTAAATTTTCTCGCGTAACCCTTAGCAGCGCTAAAATTCCTTAACTTATTCCTGGAGTGCAGGTATTAAAATTTCGTCCTCTGCATCCGAAGAAACAATTATAGCCTCATCTTCCCCTTTCTTAGCATCACCACTATCTATTCCCCTTTCTTCTCTAGCCGCTTTGACTTGAGACCTTGTTTGAACAGTATTCAGTATTTCGACCGGAAGGAGAAATTATAGCCTAAATTTCTTTTTATTAGCTCGGCCGTTTTATTTCCAAGCAAATATCGACCGTGTTGATTTAAGTGATTTCCACAAACCACTGCCTTAGTTTGCACCGTTCCAAAATTTCCGGAAATTTCCACGACCGCCAAAGGTAAACAAACTAATTCTGGGCTTAACGGTTGTTTTACCCAAACATTTTCACCAGAGGAAAAAGGACTTATGTATTTTGCACATACTAAATCTATTGTCGCTCCCGTATATATCTCTAAGAATGTCTATCTCGTGACCATTCACAGAGCCCTTTTTTGTATATGAATTAAGAAAATCCGAGTTTTCATTTCCTTCAATATTATTTTTTCAGCCCTTTCTAACTCCTCCAATCTAATTTTTTCAGCCCTTTCTAACTCCTCTAATCTCATTTTAACAGCCCTTTCTAACTCCTCCAGTCTTTTTCCATTTGCAATGATAGTCTCATACAGATTATTAACAAATTCCTCTTCATAACCTTCACTGTTAGTTATTGCAATTTTTATGCTAGAGACAGTCATATTTAAGGTGGCATTTATTCCTAATTCCTCAGCAAGTTGCAACATATCTTGCTTTTTCCCGTTACCAAGGAAAGCCATTTTTTAAACAATATCAAATAAATGTCACGCTAAATTTTTCACTATTGTTACTATTCTCTATTAATACAATAACACTGGTCCCATGCATACACAGAAATACACAAAGAAAAACTTAACACTAAAAATAATCAAAATCATTCAAGAGACTTAAAACACAATAAATCTTAAGCTAAAATTTTACACAATGCTTGAAATACAATTGCAATTCTCTAGAAACAAAATAACACTGTTCCCATGCAAGAAAAAACACTTAAGTATTTCAAAATTTGTAAAGAACATTTTAACCAAAATTCCTAATACAATATGCAGTTTGCAACTCAAAAATATAACAGTACTCACCCATTTGAAGTACTCAGCTTGCTGTCAGAAGCAAATTATGTGCAGTAATATGGCACTAGTGGTTTTGAACTCTTCCGTGTGAACAATGGTCCTTTTGACCAATTTTGAATCTTTCACCCTTAACAATAAGTGTGGTCAGTTTGACCAGCCTTGAATTCACTCGTGGCACAGCTTCAAAGACGAATTCAATTGCAGCACTGCTTTCGAAGATCCCTTTCTCCCCGGACATTCTGGCCGTTAACACTATAGATCAGTTTGATCTTCTTTGAGCAGGACGCTCTCCTTCTCCGAAGCTGAATTCAATTGCAGCACGGCTTCCGAAGATGTCTTTTTACTTGCGTTGCGGTCCGTCCGTAAAAACCCAAAATTTCCTCCTCTCACGGGTCCTGAATGCTAACTTTTTATCCCAAAACGCTGCCACCAAATCTCTAAGCTGTAACGTTTGAAAGAATAACGGTAGCGTATTCTTGGTTAATTTAAATATGGAATTTATTTACGTCACAACTATTGAATATTATTTACTAAATGATACATTAAAGTTATTAAACTTAATTATAGATTGTTAGAGTCCAATATTTTGTGAGAGGAGGATTCTTTGGCCACTGCTCCCGTGTAAGCTCAAAGCATCTCTCCTCTCTCATCTTCAGGTCGACGGTGTTCGATTCCTCGGGGGTCAAAAAGGGGTTGCGCTGCAGCTGCAAGATGCAGGTGTGGGTGCCGGGTCCACCAAATATTTCGACCGCTGCTGGGAGTGGCTACGTTACAATAATACATAGAAAGTAAAGATGAGTGAAAATACAGTTATTTTTGAGTAAGGAGTTCTGATTCTTGAAAACAAAGGCTAATTTGAAATTTTTATGGGGATTTTCATGTTCAGCGGGTCAAAATACTTCATAATAAACTATTTTTGAGCCGGAAACATTTTTGGCGTTGCCTAGTGTTATCAGTAAAACTCAAAATGCAGCGAAGGTTTTTGTAACATAACAATATCATAATTTTTAGAGGAATTTAAAAAGCATATATTTAAGAAACCGGATTGCTATATGTAAAATTTATTCCTTGGAATCTGAAAAAGAATAAAAGTAGATAAGTAGTAAATGGATATAAAGGGTTTAAAGCCAAATTATGCGTATGATTTGTTTTCCCTGTATCATTTTACTGTATAGTTTAGATTAAATCCTTCGATTGTTCTTAAATTTAATATATGAAGAAGAAATTAATCTACGAGTAAAACAAAAAAACAATTCTAAATGAATAAATACGGAATTTATATGCTATATATATATATATATATATATATATATATATATATATATATATATATATATATATATATATATATATATATATATATATATATATATATATATATATATATAACTTTTTTCCAAATGAAACGTTCCTTTATTTTGAAAACACTCTGGTTATGAAAGCAAGCAGCGATGGAACAATTTGTATAAAAATCCTCACATTTCAAATAATACAATGTTCATATGGATGCTGATAATTTGTTTACGAGTCATGCACTCGATGGATGACATTTCAGGAGTCCCAACAGTATCGCAACCTTGTGTGCAATGAAAAAATGATGAATTTTATGCGCTAATTTTTGTATTGTTTAGCTGAAAAGGCCGCATGAGAGAAAGGGACGACAACACACTCCAAAGCTTCAGACGTAGTGGAGGCTGCTGAATGTACCAATAATGTGTAATCCGGAAGGGGCCCAAGAATGAAATCCAATGATCATCAGAGGATTAATCTACGCATAATGCAAAAGCCATGCCACGGATAAGACCATCATGAGGTCATTAGTAGAATTGTGAGTCATATTTAAAATTATTCGTTTGTCCATGTCAAAGCACTATTATAGCAGCGTACGATTAAAGGCGATCATATTAATTAAAGGCTTCCCGAAATTCCCCTTTCTACATACAATGGCAAATGGGACCTAGACTGTTGTGGAATAAATCCTAGTTCTTGAGCTAGGATTTTCGAGACATATTGAAGCTAAACAAGCAAATGAAGAGCGGTAAAATATAAGTGTTAAAAAAGGCCTTTTGTTCTCTTTTTCCGTAGCGCTTGTAGGATGTGATATTAGCACACTTGATTTATATTTGCGCTTCAAAGCAAATCATATACGTGTTCATGTGTGTGTATATGCATGCATGTATATATATTTCTGTGTGCAAACCGTAAATATCAAAACTATTTCAGTATACAAATATGAAATTGTTGTATAGGGCTTTTTTACGATTAGTGCAATGAAAGGCCAATTCACTCATACAAATATAAGGATCATGATATCAGAAGTGACGTAAGATCACACAAAACGAGTCAAGTCATTGCGCATTGCTAGGTAAATTAAAAATAAGGAAAGATGCATGTCAAGACATTCTGTGCCAAGGAAAGAGGCATTATACGTGCAATATAGCTATAAGAAACCAACATTATTCCTTTACACGTGGTAGAAGGTTCTGAAATATTGAGTTTAGTTATAGTTAGAGAGTTTTCCCCAAGAGTTTTCAATTGGTAAGATCACAGGTACAGTTGTAAGAAAGGTTGATGGTCGTCGACCAAAGAAACAACAAGTGATGACCAGTTTATCATTGTGTAGGCTGAAAAGGGATCGAAAACAGATAGTGGACAACATTGTCCGAAGCTACGTAGAGTAACCGAACAATAGGTATCTCTGTTAACTGTGGCTAAATGTCTTCCCAAAGGTGATCTATTAGTCCTACATTCTGACTCTGCATACCATTGACGACATCGTTTAGAGTAGTGAAACGAGTGTGGAGACAACATCTTATTTGACTCTAATTATTCTGGCAAGCGATTCTCGGCACCAGTTGATATGGTGTGTCCTATTAGTGAAAGAGACCATTGGGTTGGTCTTAAGGTGCTTGTGTGTGGTGAAATGGTTGATGGACTTGAATACTTTCGATAGTGTCACAGATAACTTCATCTTACTGCAATGAATTTGTCCTCCCCTCTTCGTGGGTCTCTTCAGAGACACCGTAAGACCGGACTTACTTTTTATGGAATTCATTATATAACCACTCAGATTTCATATTGTTCTAGAGCTTCCAGAAAGGGAATATACATGTATTATTAGAATGGATTAGTTCGTGTGCTTCCCTGTGATTTAAGTGACCGTGGTAGCTTAGTGGTCAAGGTAATGGACTCATGGTTGGCGTGTCATGAGTTCCAGACTGGTACTGCTGAAGACCCGCCATATAGAGAGGGCCGCTGCATATTAAATCTATCGAGGCTCAAATATCCTCCCGTTGGTGTGGAAGTTAAAATAGTGGATGACCAGCTCGGAAATCTTCCTCGTCACATGACCGTAGTTCAAAATTATGAGGTCTGTCACCAATAGCCCTCGCGCAGCCTTATAGTGCGATGTAAATAAAAAAAAAGTCTCCCTAATTCATTCCCTGATTTTAATGCCATGTAGATTTTGTGGGATGTTTCGGGAAAACGTGTTGCAACACAAGAGTATTTTTCATTCGATTCATTTTTTTCCTGTACTAAATTTTCTTCATCTTTTAAATCAGCATTTCTCAAACTGTGGAGCGCATCCCCCAGGGGGTCATGGTTATCCTATCAGGGGGGGCGAACATACCGAAAAGTCGAAAAAAACAGTAAAAGATTATTTTTAAAAAATATTAATTTAGTAAAAGGAAGCAAAAGAAAATACATTCTGACATAATAAATAAAATAAATATTTACACTGATATAATATACTGAGAAATATATCAATACTATCGCATCGATAATTCATGAACACTAAATTAATGGGCTAAGTTAATACAAGCTAGTTTATCCATGACCTTGCCATATACAAAATTTAATACTTACATTAGTAATTTGTATACGGTTTATAATTAAAAAAAGTCATATTTAGAGCATCAAAGTACATTATTATTGAATTCAATACATTATTATTGAATGGAGGGGGACGTGATGAAAACAATGTTTGAAAATTGGGTCGCAAACATTGAGAGTTTGAGATGTACTGCTGTAAATATTGTCTCTGTTTCCCTTATTGCATTTATGCCTTTTTTTATTTAAAATGTTCAAATGTAAGTACCATGATTGGCACATTTCATTTACTCTTATTCGTATTCTGAAGTAATTCTTTTTGTGCTTATTAACTTCCAAGCCATAATGGTGTACTATTGGAAATACAATGTTTTCCTGTATTTGATTAGAATAATTTTTGAAACGTCAGGCAGGTTACAGATAAAAACTTTCATGGGTCGGGGAGAATTAAAAAAAGCATTTATATTTACTTTGATTTTGATATTAGTTTAAAAAGAGGAGAATAGGTCTAATTTTTAACTTCGTTTCAAGGTTCTTTTCTTTCTTATCCGTTTTAAACTTTTATCTCGACAGATTTCTTCAAAGCCGAGAGTCATTTAATGTTTCCAACACATCACCCCTCCTTAAGGCGGAAGAGAAAAATGAAAAAAAAATACAAACTCTCCTTACTTGAGCACAATACTTTGTTTCCTAAGATATTTCGAGCCATCTGCAGCGGTTATTGCAAACACACACACACACACACAACGATTGTTTGGTTTATCTTCTTTAATACAGAAATGTTGTGCGATTTTCTTTGTTTGGTCTCAAATGCGTGTGTTATTATTTGGAACAAAAAAAAAATTCGTTTTTATTGAAAATTACCGTAGACAAAAAAAAAAATCCCGTAAACCAGATGAATGTTATATAAGTATATTGTGATTCAAAATAATTTTACGTTTACTAAATGATTCTATTAACTCTTAAAAATATGGAGCAATTAATAAATTTTTACCATGACCAGAATTTTTATGAAATCTTTTTTATTTAGATTTTTTTACGAATATTCAAGAAAGATTACACACATTGTGTACAGCAGGATTCATATCTACAATAAAACAGAGTGAGTAAATATTAACGCCGCATTATTCAGCTACACGAGGCAACGGATCTAGTCATTTTGAACCATGGTCAAGTGACTAGGACAATACCTGATCTGGCACCCCCACTCCTAACTACCACACCACACCAACGGGAGGACGTATGAGTTCAACTAACCAAAATACAATACAGAAATCAGCTATATCCAAAACTCACCAAATAAAACAAAGAAACACGTGTTTCTTTCTTTTTCTAAAATTTTTACTACCGGTATTAAAACCGGTATCCCGGTATTAAGATCTAAAAAGTACAGAATACACACCGGTATTGAACTTTTGGTCTGATATTGCAATCCCTACTCATGACACGTCGGTCACGAGTCTGTTACCTTGACCTCTAGGCTAAAGCGAAACATTCCTCTTTATTTTGTCTGCATTGGCGCCAGTCAGCTCATCGCTTATAGTTTATTGCTGATCAGTGTAATCACTATTTTTTATAAAACAGAATAAACTAGATTTTGAAGGGAGAGGTTTTGTGGTAATGTCTCTCTCTATTTGAATAGAATTGATTATGTTTTCATTTCATGGTGCATCGGCCACCAATTGATTAATTACAGATTTATAAAAATTAGACGATTTTTTTAAAAAATTTATTGAACGATATGAAATCGTAGAACACATTGGGTTTGTGAATTGTGCATTAGAATAACGGTTTTAAAAGCGTGAAGCCAACTAAAAGGTAAGAAATACCTTTTACAATCTAAATAGGACATTGATACTGAAATATCTAGTAACTATATTTTATAAAAAATGGACGAGAAAAAGAAATTGAAGAAAACTAAAGCTGTCATTCGTACAGCAGTAACTAAAATTATGAATAAAGTAAAAAATGAACTTGATTCTCAATCTGTTGATACTTTACATGGACATTTTGATTATATATATATTTAAATGAAAAATTTTTTAAAAGAATTAAGAGAACTAGATAAAAAATCCAAAATATTATTGAAGTAGATGAAGAATTTGATGCAGAAATACAATCTGCATTCGGGTATAATGAAAAAGTTTCTATGTTGTGTTCTAAAATTAAAATTAAGAATCTATCTAAAAATGATCCTAGTGTATCATCGCAAACAACATGTTTAAAAGCATTAACATTTAAATTAACATTAACATTTAACAACATGTATAAAATGATTCGCTTAACAATTCGATTAATGGATCTTCTGTAAATTCTAACAGAAATGTTAATTCTGTTCGTCTACCCAAATTACAAATCGATAAATATTTCGGTGATCCATGTTTATGGTTAGAATTCTGGAATAAATTCCAAAACTCCATAGACAAAAATGAAACATTAACAAAAGTAAATAAATTTTCGTATTTAAAGTCATTACTAGGAGGAGTTGCCGGTAATGTAGTAAACAGTTTCGCTTTATCTGATGATAATTGTGACAATGCTTTGATATTATTGAAGGATAGATTTGGAAGAGAAGAAATTGTAGTTTTCGCGCATATATGTCGAAACTTTTGAATCTTTATCCTGTAAAGGATTCAAATAAATTTTTGGATTAAGGAAGTTATACGATATTTGTAAAATACAAATTAGAAGTTTAGAATCACTTAACGTAACATCTGAAATGTACGGTCATTTACTGCAGCCAATTCTTCTGAAATTACTACCAGAAGATCGGGTCATAGATTTTAACAGAAAACAATTAGAAAAAAAGAGGAAAGTACATTCGATGTAATAGAATTGTTACAATTTTTAAAAATAGAAATCGAATGCCGTGAATCCACCCATCTGCTAAGCGGATAGGGGAGAGAAAAACTCTTCTTATTCATAACTCTAAACACATACGAACCGGGTACGGCGATAATCAAAACATTTCACGCAATAGACAGAACAAAATTCAAGGTCGCACATCTACATGTGAATTTATGACATCGGTAAACGAAAGAGATCTACAATATTGCTTTTTTTGTAATCTAGTTCATCTGGCAGAAAAGTGTAATGAAATTAGCATTGAAAAGAAAACGGAAATTTTGAAGAATCAGGGGAAATGTTTTTGTGTCTGGAACCAAAACACTGTATAAAAAATTGTTTATCAAATAAGACTTGCAGAATTTGAGATGGTAGACATAACGAAACAATTTGTTTCAAATCTAAATTAGTCAATGAAAATAAGCATACTGAATCAGAAGGGAAGGGAATAGATTCTCACGATACAGTCGTCTCAACAATTTCTTACAATAAACAAAATAAAATTTTCTGGCAAACATGTACCGTAAAATTAGAACATAATTCCTAAGAAATATTTTCGCGTTTGTTATGTGATTGTGGATCAATGAGAAGCTTTATAACAAAGAAATTGTCTAACTGTTTAGGACTCCCTGCCATTAGAAAAGAAAAGTTGTCACTGTATACTTTTGGGAATAAAACTCCCATTGAAAAAGATTTTGATGTAGTTAAATTAACTCTTAAAAATAAGGATTCACCAAATTTGAAAATAGACATATAGATGCTTTGGTTACTGAACAAATTTCGGTGGCAAATATCCCCCCTCCTGAATTAGACTATATTCCACAAGCGGTTTAATTAGAAACTTTAGTCATCGCAGACTCACCAAATTGTCAAGAGCCCATTACAATACTAATCGGAGCAGACTATTACTACGATGTAGTTACTGGAAAAATTAAACATCTGAGTAAGAAGTTAGTTGCGGTGGAAACCATCTTCGGCTGGTGTCTTCAAGGTCGAAACAGTGAAAATCAATCATGGCTTGTTCTAAGTGTAATAGTTCAAGAAAATTTGATTTCGGATCAACTAAAGAAATTTTGGGATCTTGAAGTCTCCGGTTTAATCGACTCTAAAAATGAATCTGATGTCTCTGAAAATGAAATAATGAAGAACTTCGAATCAAATATTAAATACGACGAAAAAGCTAAACGGTATAAAATAGGGTTTTACCGTGGAAGTTAGAAGCACGTGAATTAAAAGATAATAGGGAAATTGCTGAGAAGAGATTTATACGCGGCTCAGAAAGTGATTCCAGAAAAATCCTCATTTGTTCCTTGAATATCGAGAGGTATTACAGAATTATATTTGAAACAGGGTATTATAGAGTTAGCCCCAGATTCTGATAGTGACTCAAACAACGTTACTTTTTATCTTCCTCACAGAGAAGTAATTCGAAAAGATCGCCCTTCCAGCCAACTTCGTATTGTTTATGATGCTTCGTCACATGATGCAAATTCCCCGTCTCTGAATAGTTGTCAACATATTGGACCAAACCTTTATCCTGAAATTTTTGATATCCTTCTGAGATGTAGACTAAATGCGGTTGCTTTCACTGCCGACATGAAGCAAGCATTTTTACAAATAACGCTTAATGAGGAGGATATGGACGTAACAAAATTCATGTTTTCGAGCGACCCCTTCGGTGAGTCTCAGCTTCCTTCTGTATATCGGTTCACCAGAGTTTTATTCGGTATTAGTAGTAGTCCTTTTTTGTTGAGCGCAACTATAAAACATCATTTGAAGAAATATTCGGAAAAGTATACAGATACAGTTAACTTTTAGAATGAAAATATTTATGTAGACGATATTATAAGAAGCCAACCGTTTGTAAATCAAGCTTTAACAATTACTTTAGAAGCGACTAAAATTTTCGAAGATGCCAGTATATTTCTACACAAATGGCAAACTAAATCGAAATCCTTGTACAAAGCATGGCAAACTAAAGAAGTAATTTCGGATGAAAATCCTCATTTTGAAACTTTTGAAAAAGATAATTTGAACTACAAAGTTTTGGGTAAAGCTTGGAGTAGAAGAGAAGATTTTCTATACTTTGATATTAAAGGGTTAATTTTGACTTTGTCTCTAAAAGAATTGATACAAAGATATTTATCTTGCAAGTTTTAGGTAGAATCTTCGATCCCATTGGATTTTGGGGACTTTTTACTCTCAGGGTAAAGCACTTGATGCAGAAAATATGGCTTCTGGGCGTAGATTGGGGTGAAAGTCTTCCTGATGACATAAATTTCGTTTGGGCTGATTGGTGTGAAGAGGTCCCCCAATTAACTGAGTTATCAATAGACCCTTTGGTGAATAATTTTTAAACACTCGAGCTTCACCTTTTTTCTGATGCCAGCACAAAGGCATATGGAACAGTAACTTATATCCATTTGAAATCGTATAATAAAGAAATTCTAGCATCATTTGTTGCTTCTAAGAACAGAATAGCTCATTTGAAAACTTTGACTCCCCCAAGATTGGAATTAATGGGTGCTTTGCTGTAAGCTAGATTAAGCAGCAATATTTTGAAAGCTCTAAAACTCGATATCCCTTGTTTCTTTTGGACAGATTCGAAAATAACATATTTCTGGGTTCGAGGGCAACCTGAAAGATTTAAGCCATTCATCAAAAATCGAATTCAAGAAATTCAGAAATTGACCTCCCCACAAATTGGCATCATTGCCCTGGAATTCAAAATCCGGCTGACATTGTATCTAGAGGAGTGAAAATTTCCAGATTGTTAAATGACACCTCTTGGTTACAAGGTCCCAAATGGCTAAGACTTCCTCCAGAATTTTGGCCCGAATCTAAGAACGAAGATAGCCCTAATTCATCTGATTTAGAATATAGAAAATCTAACGATATTGTTCAACATGAATGTATTATAGAAGAACGAAAAAGTCTATTTGACATCTCCAAATATAGCAACTTAGAAAAAGTATTAAGAATTATACCGCGTGGCAGAAACGATTTATTAAGATGTTGAAAAAAGCCAATGGTCCTTCACTTGGTCCCCTAACAAGTGAAGAGTTATCAGAAGTTGAAAGATTTTGGATACAATTTGAACAAAAAAAATTCTTCTCTGAAGAACTTAAATCTTTAAAAGATAATAAAATAGAAAAGGAATCCCCTTTATATAATTACATGCCTTATTTAGATGAAAATGGACTCATAAGATTAGGAGGAAGGCTAGAATTTTGTAAGTTGTCCATTAATGAAAAGCATCCTTTGATATTACCCAAAAATTCCTGGTTGACTACATTGATAGTACGCAGAGAGCATAATAAAGTTATGGATTTAGGAACAGCCAGTACATTAGCACAAGTTAGATCAAATTACTGGATCCCCAAAGGAAGCCAATTAGTTAAAAAGGTTGTATGAAATTGCTTTAATTGTAGAAAATATTTAGCCAAACCTTATGATCTGCTCACGTCACCATTATCTAGTGATTATATCAACCAAACGCCAGCCTTTTCAGTCTGAGGCTTGGATTTCGCTGGACCTCTCTACGTCAATAACTTCGGAGAGCTGCAAAAATCCTATATCGTTTTATTTACTTGCTGAGTTACCAGAACCCTTCACTTGGAACTGGTGTCTGATATGACCACTAACTCGTTTCTACTTGCCTTCCGAAGATTCCTCGTCAGAAGAGGAAATCGTAAAGTAATATACAGTGACAATGCCAAAACATCCCTGAAAAGCAAAAAATAAACTGAAAATTTATCCAGAATCTTATCCCAAAGCATGGTTCAGAATTTCATCGCCAAAGAAAGAATTATTTGGAAAAATATCATCGAGAAATCCCCATGGTGGGGAGGATTTTATGAACGGCTGGTGAGATCCGTCAAAGAAAGCCTGCATAAAATACTTGGGAAGGCCCTATTAAGTTTTGAAGAAATGACAACTATACTTACTGAAATAGAAGCTGTTCTCAATCTAAGACCACTGAGCTACGTGTATGAAAAAAATGATGAACCAAGACCTCTCACCCCTTTGGGAAAAATCAGCCAACATATCCTGTTACATTTGCGAAGATCATAGAAATGCTTCTAAAAAATATTCTCTTTTAAAAAGAAAGAAATACCAACACAGTTACTCCTAAAACAACTGTCGCATAGATGGAAAAAACAATCTTATTAGATTTACGCACTACTCATTCAGTGAAAAACCCGGAAACGCATCCTGAACTTAAGGTAGGTGAAGTTGTATTGATTGAAGAGAACACTAAAAACAAGCTTCTTTGGAAGCTGGGTAAAATTGGAAGAACCTTACCAGGGCGTGATAACAAAACACGCTGTTACAAACTAAATACTAGTGGTGGACTGTTAAAACGAACTGTTCGACATCTTTATCCACTTGAACTATAGACTGTGTTCTTACAAATTGAAAAACTTTTAGAACTTTAAATTTTTTAATTCCGTTCTTATTTACTGTTTCATTTAGTCTAATTATCATTTATATTTAACCTATTATTTAAACTAATTTATTATATAATTTTTAATTGTTAATTTCCCTTTGAAAAAGAATTTTGTATTTTTAAAGTGTTTTGTACTCTTAGTGAGCATTTTATTGCATTTTCGAATTCTTTGTTGTATAACTTATTACATGTTTGCATTTATTGAATTATGTGGTTAATAAGTAACTCTTTGGAGAGTTCAGATGGGGAGTGTGAAGCGAAACATTCCTCTTTATTTTGTCTACATTGGCGCAAGCCAGCTTATCGCTTATAATTTATTGCTGATCAGTGTAATCCAGTGTTTCTCAAACTATGGGGTGCCCCTCCCTTGGGGGGGTGATAACCTTACGAGGGGGCGCGAGCATATCGAAAATAAAAGATTTAAAAAATAATTAGTTTACTGGAATAAATTAAAACAAAATACTTTCAGACATAATAAAAAATGCACTTTTACTCTGATATAATTTATAAGCGCGCGTGCGCGATATTAAGTCATCAAAAATAAAAACTTCTTCAATACCTAATTAGCTATATTTGATCCTATAACCAAGTAAAAAAACTTTTATTTGATTTGCTGTAATCCCATGATGAGAGATTTTTTTATTACGCTTTCTTTTTTAAACTAACATACTACTCTTTCAGAGAAAAAACAGATCCCAGACCCAGAATCGAAAAAATTTAGGAACATAAAAAATTCATCACTGCATTATTTTTGAAATACTGCACATTATAGCTGTAATCTATTTGACCTTCTAAGTTATTGGTACAGTTAGTTATGACCCCTCTCATGTGTTTCTCTGTTGCGCTTTTTTCCATGCAAAAGATTTTTATGATGTTTGGACAACCACGGAGAGCAAGCACTATGAAGGATTACTTTTCCCAAGACACATATTTTTATAAGTATTCTCAACATATAAAGCATAACGAAAAAGGTTTCACACAATTTTTTAGCAGTAACATACATATTATCATAATGAATATACTTAAAACCCGAAAGTGGTCGCGCGGGACACACAGATTTCGAAATCGTTAGTTCTGGCAAAACTGTTTATTTGTTACCAAAGAAAAATTGAAAAGTCCTTGAAAGTAGGTAAGTAAACTTTCTCTTAATTAATTAGTGCTGCACAGAATATTTTATAACTAATTAATTAATACTAAATTAAGAACAAGTTTAATAAGAATTATATACTTCCATGAGCTTGTCTTGGAAAGCAAAGTTTTTATAAGGAATGCTTTTGATTAGAAATTGACCCTCTGAGTTCTTTTTCTATGTTTAGCAGATATCTATATTTTGTCTTTTAAGCAGCCACCGCATTTTGCAATATGTTCAATTTAAAAATTAGAGAAAGGAAAAATAACATAATAATTATCCTATTATTTTATTTATTTATTAATTATTATTTTTTTTTTGCTTAAAAGTAGTATATGAAATTTAATACTTATGTTACTAATTTGTATGGTTTATAATTAAGATCGCCTATTGTAGCTTTAGCGTCAAAGTGCATTATTATTGCATTCAGTACATTATTAATGTATAAGGGGGCGCAATAAAAATTGTGATAAAAAAGGGGGGGCGCCAGTATTGAAAGTTTGAGAAGCACTGGTGTAATCACTATTTTTTATAAAACAGAATAAAACTAGATTTTGAAAGGAGAGGTTGTCTCTCTCTGTTTGAATAGAATTTATTAGGATTTCATTTCAAGGATACCACGGCCTCACAGCAAAACAGAAGAAATTTACTTGGCTGTATTCAATTTGATCACTAACGACACTGAATATTCCGTTGTCATAGCAACACATAAAAAAAAATTTAGCATTGATCTCTGTCCATTCAGAAAATGACACCAAAATGTTTCGTCTTGAAAAGCCACTCACATTTTACTCCCAGTGTCGTATTTAAGGTCTTTAGGTGTAGACTTAACTAAGAGCTCTTTAAAATGTAAATTTCTATAAAATCATATTTTCAGGCTATATTTTTACAAACCGAATATATTGGCGAAAATTAATGAATAAATAAATCTATTCAATTGAAATAAATGATACAGGAAGTGATTTATCAGATTTAGAGTATTTTGAAAGGAAAAAAATACATTAATTGCTTTCTCGAACATTTTTGGTTTATTTGTGTGGGTGTAATGTTTTCCCAATTAGCTTTCCCTTTCTACATTTCTTATAGAGTGGTTTTTCTGACCAAATCACATAAGTAATATCAAATTATTTTTCCTCATTCCAAAAATATTTAGATCAATTCCTTCATTTCAATTTCCTAAGACTTGTTGCTTTTCGTTCGTTTCTTTTTAAAAACATTATAATTTCCTTAACCTAAGCTTTGTTTGCCAATTACACATAGTTAAACAATTAAATTTTAGACAATTTTGTTTGCTTAAATTTGAGCAAACTCTCTCAAGTATAAAAATTGCTTCCTTTTCTAGAATAAATTTGTTTCTACGAATAAAATAAAAAAATTCAGTACAATAATGAGTGTAACGATATAATTATGTGATGTTTGAAATCAATCATGTGATTTCAATATTAATAGTGAGAGTATCATATAGTTGGAGTAAGTGTATATTAAAGACTCTTTAAAAAATATTTGACACATTATCAGATGGCTACAAAATATTTAAAATTCATTTACATTTCTTAACATGTTATAACTTAGGGAAAAAAACGTTTTCTTCACATTCCACATGTTGTAATTTTTTATAATTAAAATAAATAAATAAAAACCAATGGCAATTTCATTTACAGATTATGTACTTACAACAATAAGAAAAAATTATGAAAAAGACGGGAAATTATATATAAAGGGCTTGATTGGTAAAAACTATTTTCTCGAGATATAAATAATGTCATTTCTATGATATAATGGAAAAAGAAAATACTTTGAAATGCAGAGAAATAGAATTGAAAACTTAGATTTTTTAAGGCTCTGGGAAGTTGTAGCTGTTGGGAAAATTTCAAATAGTTTTTCAAGGAGTAATTTGCAATATTCTGAATCGAAACATATATATACATATATAAAAATAAAAAACAACACAAAATTTAAACTTTTAAATTTTTTTCATTTTCATAATTCCTTTATTAAAATAATGTTTATTGGACATAAATTTATTCATTTTGTAGCGTCATCTTTTCAATTAACATGCGAAGATTCTGCTTTGTTATTTAATTGATTCTGAAGTAAAAAAAGTAAAATGAGATGATAATTCAGCAAAAGGATGAAACCACAATTGCAAGGTGTGATGGAGATTGTATATGTTGTTTGGCTCAAAATCTATGAGTGAGATGGGAACTTGCTTACTTAGATATAAAGTTGCCTAATTGAAGCCAATGTCAGGACTTGTTTTTGAATTTGAACCTGTGTACCTTTAATCCTTTTGTTGAAGTTAAGTAAAAAGTATTATTTTGGATAGGGTTCAATTGCTAATTTCTATCTTATTGCATATTAATCCAGCATAATTTACACACACACAAAAAAAACGAACTAGAGTTCTCTTGCAGGGTATCTCATTCCCAAGAGAGTTACATTCTGTTTTTACGATAAAATTTGTATACAAAGGTGGAAAAGGAAGAAAAATAGGAAATAAAATATGTTCATAACCACTTTTCACACTTTAGTTTTATCTGTTCTTTTTACTAAGGCATTCAATACTTTGTTTATACACTCCTTCAGTTGACGTCGCGAGTGAGTGCAATGTTTTTTACTGGATCTTAAATTTTTTAAACAAATTTCGAAGAAGCATTGTTTGCTGGTTTCTACATTTTTTACTTTCTTCTGTAAATTGAAATCCAAAACACTTCAGAAATCATCGTCTGGTTTGATGTTTAGTAGGTGGTTTCTGAGTACTTAACAAAATAGTTTGCGCATTTATCATCGCAGCTATCAACAACACAAAAAATATTGTCATAGGCTAACGATTACATTTTATAGCCATTGAATAATATGTGGTCATTTTATCAATGATGCCCTCAGTTAAATTAAGGAAAATATTATTTCAGATGGCAACCAAACTCGATGTTGTTGGTACTGTAGAAGAATCTATTGTACTAGCTGCATGGCCCGGCGTTGCACGGGCTATCTCTACTTTTATAAATTTTCCCTTTCCTTCACCAAATCAGCACTTCTAATACTCTTTTTCAGAATGACTTCACCCCCTCCCTCCTCCGCTTTGCCCAGCGTTGCCCGGGCTTTTACCGAGTCTTTAACTTAAAATTCCCTGTTTCGAAATTTTTTTCCTTCTTTTCTTTGTCAGACAGGTTTATTTCCTCCCGGCGTTGCGCGAAAATTTTTAAATTCATGACATATTGTCATGGAAATTCCCTTTCCCCTCTCGCTATCAGAGCTGTCGAGTAAGTGAACAGTGGTACTTTAATACAGTCACCCACTCACTTTGCAACTTTTTAAGCCCCGGAAAGGAAAATGTATCTTTTTAAAAATAGTTGTATGTTGAAAACAGTAGATTTTTTTAAAATTAAAAAATTTTACAACTGTATTAAGTGTTGAATTAAAATTGTGAGCATTTTTTGAAATAATCGATACACGGGGAAAAAAGTTTCATGCAATTATTTTTATAAATAAAGAAGTTATAAAAACTTTGAATTTGATAAGTAGTTATTAAATATTTAAAATTTGAGTATATTTTAAAAATTCGTAAAAAAAAGTTTTCGGCAATTTATTTTTTAAATCACTAACTCTAAAAGATCAAAGTATGAGTTTTTTAAAAAATATTTTCATATAAACGCATCGACATTGATTCATTTTAGAAAAAATCATAAAATATGTAAAGTATCGTTGTTTTGTAAAAATAAAATAAAATAAAAAAAATTGTATCTCGTGACGAAATTCATTATTGTTCCAATTACAAAATTGCAGGCGAAGTTATTAAATGCGCGAATAAAATTTAGAGTATTTTTTCAAAAAATCATAAAAATTTAGGTATGATGTTGTTTGGAATCCGGGTCCAACAATTAGTACTGAAGCGCGTTTAACAAACGCGCCATGAAATCGTTGGGAAGAAGAAGTGAAAAGACCTTCAAAATAAGAGAAAGAGTTATTCCTATTGTAAAAATGCTTCATTTGTTAAAGTTTAAATTATTTTTGGGGGCTTCATTTTTAAGTTAATGCCTTCAAACTTCATATATCGATTGAAAACAACAGTACTTTTTAAACAAAAAATGAAGCAAAAATAATTCTGAAATATTTCTCACAAAAAAGGGAAGAAAACGCAAAACAGAATTTTTTTTTTAAAAAACCATAATTTTTAAGTAATTTTTTCATTCTTTGTACAGATTACTGATAATAACGTTCTACACACAGAAAAAAATTTTCGTGAGATTATTTTTATAAATAAAGAAGTTATTAATTATTTAAATAAAATTGTGAGTATTTTTTGAAAAATTGTAAAAAAAAGTTTTTGATAATCAATTTCGCCAAATCTGATTTTCAATATTTATAGGCGCACTTTCTTTTCTTGTGTAAACTTTCATGAAACGCAACGAACGGGCTTAGTGGAAAAGAATTTTCTGGCGCCAAACTCTGAGCTATTGTAAAATTGCTTTTTTTTAAAGTTTTAATTTTTTTTCGGGCTTCATTTTCAATTTAATGCCTTCAAACTTCATATATCGATTGCAAACGACGGTAATTTTTAAACAAAAAATGCAACAAAAATAATGCTTAAATATTTCTCGCAAAAAAGAAAAAAAAACGACAAACAATTTTTTTTAAAAACCGAATTTTTAAGCATTTTTTTCAATCTTTGCATAGATTACAAATATAATATTGTTTTACACACAAAAAATAAAAGTTTCGTGAAATTATTTTTATAAATAAAGAAGTTATTAAGTATTTTAAAAAAAAGTTTTGAGTATTTTTTGAAAAACCATAAAAAATTTTTTTTGACATTTAATTTTTTAAATGACTGATTCTAAAAGAGAAAAGCATGAAATTTTTTAGTGTAAAATATCTTTTCATTAACGTGAAAGAAAATGCAAGCAGGATGATTTATAAATCATACTCATAAAAACGTATCAATTTGGACTCATTTTTAAAAATTCGTAAAAAATAGAAAATATAACTATTTTGTAAAGTAAATTATATCACATCGTGGCGAAGTAAATGATCTTTCCAATTCTGTAATTATTTTTTGTCTGAGTCTCATAAAAAAATTAGATCGCGTTTTTTAAAATCGTCTGAAAAAAAGTTCAGAGATTGTGAACTTGTCCCCTGGCGGGGAAAAATGGCACTAATTATGCGTTTTAAGGTTTTTAATTAATATCCTTTTAACTAATTGGAATATCGGAATATAAATGGTAAAAACGGATTCTTCGGATCATTCCCGAACTTTTGGTACCTTTGGCGAGTTTCAGCGTCGTGCGGTTCGTGAGAAGATATAGTTCCACGCTGCATAGATACGTTTGTTTACCTACGAATTTTAATAGTGTAAATTACCACTATGTATTGATAAAAGTAGAAGACAGTTCCAATTTTTCTTGGGTGTATATAAAGCATTGTTATATCTTTTTAAAACTAAACATGTAGGAGTAAACTTCTCTATTCTTTAAATTAAAAAAATTTGGAGTTTTTATTTTCTCTTATTGATCCAGCAATTTTTTTCTTTCAAAAAGTACGTCTGAAAGTGAATAAGGTGTGTACCAGTTGTCTCCTTTAAAATTACATTCCTTCCAAATGTTTTTGTGTCTCTACATATAAAGCATTTATTTTCGACAGTGTCTTCCTCTTCTAAATCTCGATCGAGTTCAGTGGAGGAATCATACTTGCTATTATACTCTTCATCATTTGATTCCTCCTCATCGTCACCACATTGAGACTTTCTTAATCCGAAAATACTGTTGTATTATATTTATTAAATACTGTATCTATTAAAGTACTTAAATATCACATTTCTTCATCATAACTACAATAATGTGCCATTGCAAAAGAAAGATTTAAAGCGTGCTCATGTATTCAGAACTGTAACGGCGATTCACTCGAGGGTATGACATACCCGAAGAAGCAGTATCGAAAAATATATATTTAGAATTCGCTTATAAGCTCAAAGGATCTGACCTTAAAGTGAGCTACACGATCCATTTTCCAAAAAAGGTTTAGAAAGGGCTTTGAAAAAAGTTAGACCGCGGGGATGACATACCCTGAGCGAGAAGAGCCGGGTTAAGATGGAATATTGAGATTAGATTAAATAAAAGTTTTACAAAGTATGATGACAATTTATGTCCAAATACTAGAAGGAGATCCGGTTTGTTTTATTTCATTTGAAAATTTCAAAATATTGAAATGACTCAGCTCCTGCAAGTGTCTGATTTGTTAGAGGCATCTCAACAGTCAGAGGGAAAATGTCAAACACTTAAGTGGAGTTTTTAAAAATACCAATTTAGTTTTGTTTCAAAAAGATATGAGATTTATCCACTTTAAATCTAATAAAAAACATAGCATATTAAGTTACCACTATTTAAAAAAATGAATCAATCGAACCTTCTGGTTTGGGAGAGGCTTCTTCATCATTACTATTTGCTTTAGACACTTGCGATGTCACTTGGATTGCAGGCATTGCATCCGGATTATTTGGGGACATTGTGTATTGCAGCGGGCCATCGTAACCTAAAAATATAATATTCCCTCTTTATTAGATTTCATATACACTAGAAAAAAACCAATAACAGATTTTCTATTTCATTTGAATCAATAGTATCTTCTTGAATAGAGAGCTACTGTATATTTCAGAGTGCACTTAATGATTGCGTATTGTCTAAAATAGGTAATTGGTTTTACATTGAATCAATCGTGATGGTCGTTAACTAATAATGGATTTTTAAAAATCGTGAATCCCCTCAACTCAACATAAGCTTAAATTTCAAATAAGTTTTTTTCTTTTTTCTGAATCACAAAAATTTACTAAAAGGATTCTTTGGTAAATCAGTTTCATTAAGATCTTACGATTCTCTTCAAATTAATTTAATATGAAAAATGGCTACAGATGATCTTGAAATTAATTTTAACTCCCGTTATATACCAGAAAATCAAAATTAATGGAAAATGTGTCCTAAATTTATGCATTATTCTCCATTCTATAGAATTAACGTCTCTCCAGCTTTGTAAATTGTGCTGATTCCAATACTGAAATTTTAATTTACTTGTTTTTGGAGGCTTGGGATGTATTTATAGTAATCTTCATGACATTAAAAATTGATCATTATTTAATTCTGGCTAGAATTAGGGAAACCATCTCGAATGCTAATAAATAAAGATTGAAAAAACAAGTAGTTTGGATCGTAATAAGCATTAAAAAAAGTGTGTCCCAAAAATAACTCTGCACCTCCAGATTCCTCGTTGGGAGTCCAATGAACTGTATCTGTACGATCCATAGCTTATGAGGAAAATCATGATGAATGATTGATTATAAATGATGGGTCATTAAGAGGCCCTGACACATTTCAGCTCTCTTCAATTGAATTGGTTGCATACCCCAGCCACTGGATGATCAGACATGTGGATCCGGTTCATGGCCACTACGATCACCAGATCTCATACTGTTGAATTTTTTCTATGGGGCCATCTCAAGGAATTGGTGTATCAAGAGGTGGTGATAACACAAACGGATTGATTTGGTTATCTGCATGCTGCTTGTACTTCTGCGGACACCGCGCTAATGCGCTTTGTGAACTCATTAGTTCTACGGTGCACTTAAAACCTGCCTCGATATGCATGGCGGACTCTTTAAAAATACCAATATTTACAAAAGCTGCTGTTGATGTGTCCTATATGATGCTTTTCCGTATACCTCGTTTTTCGTATTTTTCTCTTAAATTATGGATCAGTTCTTCTATGTATCCCCAACGATGAATATGGCTGCACAAAGTTTGGGTGCTATTTTTGGGACACCCTGCATACATGTATATATACATATAAATATTGTTACGAATTTTGTGTAAAATAGTGCCAATAATTTGTATTTGGATGTGTAATGCTTTATCTTACTCTAAATTAGATTTAATTTACGTTAAAATTGTAATATTCACAAGCAACACTGCCCCTTACGTTATAAGGATGATTCCATGGGAACTTGGCGATAGAATCAAGTTGGCGATTTGGAGATCATGTTGGTGACCATTTTTGGCGAGTTCGAGACTCTCTGGATTCTTCTAGAAATTAGTAGAGAAATTCACTCATTTCAAGATCTACGACGCAAGCGGGTCTTTCCTGAATTATTCGCGAGGGATATAAATAAAGAGATGCCCGCCGAAAGTCAGTCAGTCTGGTTTTGACTAGAGATCAGTTTGTATTGTTCTGATTGTTGAAGCGAATAATGATTACTTTGGCTGTTGAAAGAGCGATTGCTTATCAATAATGTTTTATATACATGTATTTTAGACACCAATAATTGTGTCAGAGTACTACTGAAGGTGTTAAGACCTTCTGAGATTTATTCTGCGAATATTGCTGCTGAATCCTATATTTCAAGGATTGAATTTTTGACAATAAATTCTCATTTCTTTTAATGAACTGTCTTGTTCTTTGCGACTGATTTGCATAAAATCCTCGAACCCCGGATCTACGTAACAATATACATACATACATATATATATATATATATATATATATATATATATATATGACAATCCAGTATAAGCATCCAGAACTGAACCGAAAAACCGTTTCTTATGCAGCCAGCAATATACGCATCTTAGCAGAGTGACAAACCAACAGCAATTACCCCGATTTTTAATTCGGGTATATATTTATTTCCAGAACTGCTAAATCATCATTTTTTAGTTTAGGCTTCGATTGGAGAGTAAAACGTGGGAGCGTACATGTGATGACCATAAAAACGAATGAGCTGTGATTGAAATCTTATATTTGGAATATCTTTTCTGAGAAATAATTCATGCTTTAATTTTTAAGACTTGAATTTGTGATGGAAAATAAATGTAAGATGGTAAATAGGATTTTGTTTTAGATACAAATTAATTATCTCCTTACATTTGCCCCCACCCTCCATTTTAAGTGGGAGTCACTAGCAGTGTTTGCATTGTTACAAACTTAATGAATTTTCAACGTGTAAAAAAGAGTACAGAACATCATATAGAAATACATATCACCAAAGATTCAAATAATAGGAATGATAAAACAAAATACACTCACTTCCAAAAGTTAAGTACGAAGATGTAAAATGCAAAAAAATCAACAAATACTGCTTTGATTGACACAAAATTTGGGAGTAAAGTAGCATATATTTTTATACATAAAACAAAATCAATAATTATATACAGAAATGAAAACAATATTAAATTTTTGTAAGTTATCAGATGTCATACTGGAGACTTAAACAGAATTATATGTATAAAGTGAAAATAAACAGCATAATATGAAAAAAAGGACATTAATAGGGTATGTGATCCCCCTCATCTGTATGCAAAGTTTACACCTTCTGACCATGCTTTCAATTAGGTGGTCATCCACCACAGAGAATTAAACAATATCCATTCTTCTTTTGTAGAGCAGTTTCCAACTCAATAAGACTGGCTGGATTGATTGATTGATTGATTGAATATTAACGTCGCGCTGTTCAGCTACACGAGGGCTTTTGGCGACGGACCACGTAATTTTGAACCATGGTCAAGTGACGTGGACGACACCTGAGCTGGCATCCCCCTCTCCTAACTACCACACCACACCAATGGGAGGACGTTTCAGCTCTCGACAGATTTAACGTGCATCGCTGCCCTACACGGCGGGTCTTTAGTGGTACTGGGCTCGAACCCGTGACAAAGCAAGCCACGGTCCGATACCTATACCACTCGGCTACCGCGGCCACAAGACTGGCTGGAGATGGGAAACGTGAAGATACAGCACGGCCGAGAGCATCCCAAAGATTTTCAATGGGATTAAGGTCCGGAGAATATGCTGGCCACACAATACGTGCAATCCCTTCACTCTCCAGGTAGTCATGAACGATGTCAGCTCTATGGGGACGTGCGTTATCGTCCATTAAAACAAAAGTAGGGCCAACTGCTGCAACGTACAATCTCACAATGGGTTCTAGGACTTCATCTAGATACCGGACAGACATCACAGAGCCCCGTTTAAAGATGTGCAGGTCGGTGCAGTACCCTAATGAAATTCCTGTTCACACCATAATGCTTAAGCCTCAGAATGCGTGATGTTCGGTGATGTTTTGGGGCTGATTGCGTGTTCCTTGTTTACGCCATATCCTTATACGCTTGTCATCTGGCTTCAGAGCAAATCTTGACTCATCAGTAAACATGACATTGCCCCAGTCAGACACAGTCCAATTGTCATGTTCCCAGCACCACTTCAATCGTGCCCCGCTTGATTGGACGGATAGAGGAACACAAACTCGAGGAACCCAGGCATACAGTCCATTCATATGTAATCTTCGGCGTACAGTTGCTGCAGATATAGCCTTACCAATGGACGCTGTAACCCCAGACGTCACACGTGTGGAGGTCACTCTGAGATTCCGCTTGGCTACAATAGCAATATATCGATCTGCCGCGGAAGTTGTAACTCTTGGGCGACCATCCACAGGCCTTCGGACACCTGTCTGCGTGGTTTTGAATTGTTTCCATAAACGTTAAATTACAGAATCATGAACACCGAAGAAAAGAGCAACATCTGTGATCGACTGTCCTGCTTCAATGCGCCCCATAGAACGCCAGCACTCAGAATCCTCCATTCGTTTTCTGGAAGTCATAGAAACACGTATGTATTAAAAACAAATTGTTCGAAAGTTTAAAACACCTTCTATCAGCACTTACAATCAACTTCTGTAACCCTTCATAAAGCTGGCTTTTTATAAGACTGCCCTTTTTGCATATTTCTTGACATGAAAGCACGATTGGCTGTTACCTAACATATTTGCATACTTCCATATACCTCTGCAGTGAATTGCATCCTCTTCAATTCTGATTGGTTTCCGGAAATTAGCATTTTCTTCTCCGTGAGTATACAATAAAAATACGTATATTATAACAATAAACAAAATAATAATTCTTTTAACATATTACTTGGTATAAATGAAACACCACACACACACAATGTACACTAGTGATTTTAAATCAAAATGGCTTCCAGGACAGGATCTACACGTTTCCTCCCTTACTTTCATAATATTAGGTTTGTATTATTGCTATCATTGATCTATTTGCTGCATATATTTGAAAATACAGCCATATGAAACAATATTTTACTTTACAAGTGTTATCAGAGCTCTTATATTGTATTTGAGTCAGAGAAGTGGACTGATTTCCAGAAAGAAGTCCAAAAAAGTAAAGAATTATTTATAAGTTTAACTGAAAGAAAATACAAGCTCTCAGAAATATTACGCCTTATTTTCTACGGGACTATTTTTAAATGTTTTTATGAAAAGTTTTTTACAAGTTCTTTTAAAACGAAAAGGTTATAATTAGATTGTGAAAGTACCTTTGCGTCTCTTACAAATTCGAGGTGTTTTCATAATTGAATTTCTTTTTTAAATTAGCTATAAATTTTACGTTATTTAAATACTACTTTTTTGTTTCAAAAATTTCATTACTTAAATATGTTAAATTTAATGAGATTGTATTTTAAGAACCCTTAAGAGAGTTACGATGTGATTTTCAAATAAGTATATTTTGTCCTCGACCCTTTAATAGAAGAACAATTATTCTCAGACATTTTGCAAAGCGCATTGTCTTTCCCGAACTTTCTACTGCTCCTCACTTAATGAGAATTGTTGATGAAACATTATCCGCCTTTAATAATGAGAATCAGATGGATCGTTTGATTGTCGAATTCTTATAGAGAAACTCTTAAATATGGGGTTCCGTTTACGATTACTTAAATTGCTTAATTTATTCCTTTTACTCTTATTAAACTACAGTGGTAGCCAAAATTGGGGACACTTTTTAAAATTGTTATGATTTGTAAGTTTGTATGCTTATAAAAAATGTTACGTTGCACAAAATGCAAAGAATTTTGTATCCTCTTAATGAGAACTTAATATTAAATTCAATACAAACATCAAATTTCAAATATTTGCAACGTAAAAAGTTATGTTGCAGTAACTATTGATATACATTAGATACTGATGACAGCAGTGAGTTTTCAGTACTTAATGGGATGGCCTTTATTTTTTTATTACAGCTTCACATCGATGTTTCATTGAGCTGAATATAGTTTTAAGCTCTTCCTTCGTTATTACATGATACCAGGAAACAATTATATTATGCTTGTGACTTGGTCTGTTATGTTAGTGTCTTTTGTGTTTAAGTCAGTCTTTCTCAAAGCGTGGGGCGCGCCCCCCTGGGGGGCGCGATAACCCTACAAGGGGGATGAGAGCATATCGAAAATTTAAAGATTTTTTTTTAAAAAAAATAACCGTAAAGAGAAGTAAAACAAAATACTTTCTTCCATTATAAAAAAAAATACACAACAACACTGATATAATTTATGTTTATCATCTGGCGTTTTTCCGTCATCAAATAGCTATCTTTGATCCCAAAACCAAATTAAAGAAAAAAAACATTTTGTTTAAGGTATCCGACTACTTGCGAAAACTTTTTTTTGAAAAAAAGGAGATATGGAGATCTTTTTGTGATTTTTATATTTATTTAATATATTTTAAGGAAAAATCCTAAAATTGGTAAAAGAAAAAAATATTATTATTATTAAAATGGGAAAAAACTAGTAAAAATGTACGAAAAATTACATAAACGGGGACCGCTCTGTACAAGAATTTTATGAACGAATTCTCAATTTTTCAATTTTGATGTGTTACTTTGTTATTCCTGTTTGAAGTGACCTTCACTATAAGAGATATTTTAATTTTTACAAAAACTAGAGCACTTTATCTAAGTCATTATACGAAATTGCTTACAAAAACATTGTCTATATTCACATAAATAACTGCAAATTTTGAAATAAAACAGTTATTGATAAATCTGAAGATCAAAACACTTCTACTGTTATGCAAAACATAAGCAAAAAATTTCAGCTAATTATTTTCAAAACTTTTTGAGCAATTGCGGTCCCCGTTTGAGTTTTTCGAAAAAAGCAAATTTCGAGTAAAACGCATTTTAAAGTTTGACATCTTGTGTAAAGTTATGGCATTTGCTTTTACTAAAACGCTTGTAATTTTTGTTCTAGTGGAGGGAAAATAAAGTACTTGGTATTGTTATTAAGTTAATAAAATGGTCTATAAAATAAAGTCATAAAAAAAATTCGCCAATTTTTGAAAAAAATCATGGTTTTAGGGTAGTCAGATACCTTAATTTGCTGTATTTCTTCAATGAGAGATTTTTTATTACGTTTTAACATAAAATATTACTCGTTAAGGTGCCTGACTAGTGTAAAATCATCAATTTTGATGAACATGACAAAAAAAAAATTTTATTTGATATTTTTAATATTTGAATTTTCTTCTTTCTAAAAATACCTTACTTTTGCTTGTACTCCAATTATTTACGAAGTTATAGCAGTTTTTATGTCAAGTGAGAACAACAAAAACGAACCGGAAGTACTTTGAATTTGAAAGATTTTTACTCTTTTTTGGAATTTTATTGAATTTATTTATAAAATATTAATTTGGTAACATTAAAACTGAATATGGTGATATTTTTTTTAAAAATTATTTAATAGTTTTAGTAAAATTTGGCAACAACTTTACAAGTTTGTTGTCATTTTTCGATTTGTTTATGTTCTAGCTACTCGATTCATCGCTCCTCGTTTAATTTATTATTTTGATATATTTTATGAAAAACTGTCTTTCTTAAGACAAAATATTGATTAATTATGGCTAAATCAATATCTGGGAGGTCTAAGAAGCGCCGATTTACTGGAAATCGTTATACCATTCGTGCCACTATTAATGAGAATGATGAAACATCTGAGCTCAATTCTACTGAATCCGCTAGTGCCAAAAAGTTGGAATCAAGCCATACAAGTTTGGAAATTTTCTCAGAAAGATTGTTTGAAACTTCTAAAGACAATATAATTGTCAGCTGGACAACTTTGATTTCACTTTTTGCCATAGTTTGTTGTCTTGATTGTTATTCTCAGGGCTTGGAACTTATAGAAGACTCTGTCAGTGGATTATGCTCACATATGAACCTAAAGTGCAAAAACTGCTCCTTCTTTAAAGGTTTCCTTACGACAGAGAAGATGAAAGGTTCTTGTCTTATAAACTCTTCAATTGTTTTGGGGCTAAGGATAATCGGGAAAGGATTTTCAGCTGGCAAAAGTTATGTGCTTTCCTTGGTTTACCTTTCCTGTCAAAACTTGCTTTCCGCAATTAAGAAAGAAAACTGTTGAAAGCAACTGAACGCGTTGCTCAAGAAAACATCAACGCTGCATTGAGTGAAATCAAAGGCTCAAATAGTTTCACTAAATGTGGAATATCCATTGATGATACTTGGCAACGCAGAGGCTACTCATCTTTGAATGGGTGTGTAAGTGCCATATCAGTTGACACCGGTAAAATTTTAGACATTGAAGTTATGACACAATATTGCCACATATGCGCGAAAGGCAATAGCCAATCATCGAAACATGTATGTTTGAACTATAAAGGTTCCGCGGGGAACATGGAGGTTGTTGGAGCCTACTGTATATTTGAGAGATCAAATGTGAGGAATGTACAGTACAATGAATACTACGGAGATGGGGACTCAAAAGGATATGAATCTGTTAAAAACTTTTATGGAATTAATACAGTAACCAAACTCGAGTGTATAGGTCATGTACAGAAACGTGTAGCGGGGCGGTTGCGTCAATTAAAAAAAACGACGAAAGGTTTGGGAGGGAAAAATAAATTAACTGATAAATTAATCGACAGAATTCAGAACTATTAAGGAATAGCTATTCGAAGCAATGTAGGTAATCTACAAAAGATGATGAGTAGTGTAATAGCTGCATTTTTTTTCACTGTGTATCTGGAAAAAACAATTCATTGCATGGACAGTGTCCTGAAGGATCTGAGAGTTGGTGTCGTTACCAAAGGGCAAAAGCAGCTGGGAGTCCCTTCAAAGAAATTGAGCAAGGACTTCCTAATAAAATTATAAACCAAATAAAGCCTACATATCTAAAACTGTGTAATGAAACTTTGTTGAAAAAAAATGTCTTCATGGTAAGACACAGAACTGTAATGAAAGTTATAACAACATTTTGTGGAATATTGTTCCCAAAAAATATATTTATTGGACTGGAAACATTTCCTTTGGGTGCATTATTAGCTCTAATACTTTATAATTCTGGTTATTCTGGTATATTATCAGTAATTTGAAATGTAAATGGTTCCCTTCCTGAAAGTGTTGCTCAAGAGTTACTTAAATTTGATAAACAACGGATTTCAACATCTTTAAGACATTCTTTACCGATTGCGAAATTGTTTCGAAAAAAAAGAAAAGCAGCTAGGAAAACAAAAAGTACTAAGGATGAAAAAACAGAAGGCTTAGTATATTCATATGGAGGGTTTTAAAGTACTTCTTTGCAGGATTTTTATTCTAATTTATAACTTTTGTGATAAACAATATTTTTCAAGAGTTTTTTCGTGAATGTTTACTGGTAAACAACACAAATATATTTTGTATGATATATTTCTTAACTTCTAAAATAATATGGAATAATATATATTTGTTTTTCTATGTAAAATGTTTTTATTTTTAATGCAATAAGGTTTTTTTAAAGTGCTTTTTATACGTCTAATCTGTATTTCGTAAACTGTGTACTTAGACTTTAAGAAAAAGCTTTTTGACACTATATTTTATAGTGTCAAAAAGCTTAAAAATATTAAAAGATAAAAGTTTGAAGAAAGTATATAATATTCATAATTGCTTTGAAAATGTTTGTTCTTTTGATATAGAGAGGTTTTAGGTTTTTTTAGCAGTATAGTTTTTTAAATTTTGAATTTTAAATCTTTAAATGCATTTTTCTCTGAAACAGATTTTTTGATATTTTACTACACGGTAAGCATGATATCTCAAAAAGTTCTGTAGATAATTGTCTGTAATTTTGTGTAATTGTGCATTATTATAGTATGTATGATGTGACCTAGGGATTAAGAAAAAACAGCATATTTACCTTTTTTATGATTTTTTTTTCTGTGTGATAAATGTGAAATTTTTGAAAAATTTGCATTGCGTGCACTTTTTGACTTCTAGTTCAGTAACAAATTAAAATTTTTCAAAGATATTAGGTCAATTCATTAGTAACTGTTTTTTGAGTAAAATTATGTGGGTTTTTTAAAGTATTATGCATTAGAATTTATTTTACTGTGTTTAACGTAACGTACAAATAACGTCTAATTTAAACCTAAAATTGGCCATATTTAAAAAAAATACATTGAAAGAAAATTTTTTTTGCTATTTTTATTAGTTTTCAGTTATAAGTAAACAAAAAATGAGTTTAAAAATAAATTTTCAGCAAAATTTCAAAAAAATGTCTCCGCAACTAGTCAGGCACCTTAAAAGAAAAAACGAAGCCCAGACCCTGAGAAAAATTCTAAGAAGATAAACAATTCATCACTGTAATTATTATTGAAATACTGTACATTACGTGTAGAAAAAGAAAAGGAAGACATGATTCACTTTTCAGCCAGGCAGCATAGTGGTTTGCTGATCATTTGATTGACCTTCAAACTTACTGGTACGGTTAGTTCTACATTAGTTCCGTCCCATCTTTTATGCGTTTGTTTTTTGCTTAGGGAAATTGTAAATAATAAAGAGTTTTACGATATTTGGAAAATGATTGATTGATTTGAAGGATTATTTGGCCAAGATTTATATTTTTAAGAGTATTCTCAAACATATAAAGCACAGTGAAAAACGTCATAATCCTATTTAGTTCATCCGTATTTTTTTCTTAATACACTTTTAACCCGGGAGCGGTGGCACGGGGCATCTATGATCTCTATTGAAGGAAGTTGAAAATGATCAAGCAATAGAAGAACCTGCTGAAAGAATGCACATTATTCATAATTGAGAAACGCGATGAATATGAAACGAAAGGAAAATTTTCAAATGCTTCCTAAGAAACTCCATTAACTTAAAATATGAAGCCATAAGTGTACCACAAGGTTCAGCTCGCCTTGTCAAAAAGACACAAGAAAGAAAAAGTTCAACTTGCTACTTGTTGATCACCAAAAATGTCACGAGTTCGACCCCCAGTACCACTAAAGACCCGCCGTGTAGGGGAGAGATGCACGTTAAATCTGTCGAGAGCTCAAACGTCCTCTTGTTGGAGTGGTGTGGTAGTTAAAAGAGGCCAGCTCAAGTATCGTCCTCGTCATTTGACCATGGTTCAAAATTACGAGGTCCGTCTCCAAAAGCCCTCGTGTAGCTTAACACAGTGCGACGTTAATATTCACTCACTCGATAATGAAAGCTCATTAAAACTGCAATAACTTGAACGAAATATGACAGCTTTGCCAGCAAATAACATTTCTGTAATATTAGTGAAAAGTGTCTCTGATTTTCGTCCTTTATTAAGGTCTTGCACTTTTGAATCCTTTTAGTTCAGTTTTATTGGATTTTTTCTCAAATCAGCAAAGAAAATTGAATAGTCCTTGAAAGCCGGAAAGTATACTTTCTCTTAATAATATTTTTCACTGGAATTCCGATTCGTATTGTGTACAGTAAAAATAATTCTAAACAAATTATTGGGGTGACTGAGTCCCCCCGCACTACCATTAGCTCCCGGGTTACAACATTTTGAAGTCTTCTCGCTTTAAATATTAAAAAGTAACACAATTATTCTTCATCGGAATTTTATATTCTTTTTCATTATTTAACATTATATATAATTCTGAATGCTAATTATGTGAGATTTAAAATTACAGTTCTTTTAAACAGTTATATACAATTATAGCATTTATCTAAAAAAAAATAATTTTACATTTTTGCATACAATGTCGTGCACGCAGTTTTACTTTCCTTACAGTTCAGCTATTATATCAAGAATAATGTTTTATTTTTTTAAAAAATGAACTCGTGCGAAGAGAGCCGGTGTTTCAGCTAGTATACGTTTAATGTATCAGTACTGAAGAAGGTATTTTATAAATAATTTCTTAATACTAAATTAAGAACAAGTTCAATAATTATTAGGCACTTCCATGGGCTTGTCTTGTAGAGCAAAGTTTTTCAAAGGAAGGTTTAATATCAGAAGTTGACACTTTGAGTTATTTTTCTATATTTATCTGAGATCTATATTTGTCTTCAAAGCAGCCACCGCAGAAAATCCGGTTTAACAAAGGTAGGATGTTGAAAAGGGTAATAGTATACGAAGTGCTTTTGTTTTCAGTACAGAAAATCCATCTTCCACCTCTACCCAAAATTCAAAGAGCGATTTATTACAAAATTGCATTTTAATTTTTACTAGATGTGAAAAGATTTCTTCTTCGGAAGTTGAGAGCCCTTCTGGAGTATCTTGAAATAGATCCCTAATCCACTCGTAACTTGCCACCACCAAGTTGTCTTCATCCAGAAAATACTTTTTAAAAGTCTTTGCCAACATGGCTAAATGATTTTACATGGTTTTAAAAACAACTTTCACATGTTGTTCTTCAGATTTGAAAGTTTTAACACATAACGAGCTGGGGCTTTTTTTTCAGTAGTGGTAAATCCAAATTTTAAGTATTTTTGAGAATATTTCTTTGATTTAGTTTTCGGAACCATGCTCGTCTGTTTACTTGTTGATCCTTTATTATCGTCGAATGTTTGCTTACGACTTAAAAATGTATGTATGATTTTGTTATAATCTCTACTGCCGTAAATGCTTAATTACCGTGAATTACAATTAATGTGCAGATTAAAAAATGTGCATTCAAGCTATAGATTCGGTAGCTATAGAAGTATGGAGTCGACCAAAACTGACTGGAATTGTACGAGGAAAAGCATTTTTACATGTTTTGCGCAGACGCCTGATAGGTTGCCCAAACTCACGCAAACGTACCCGATAATGCTACATGTGATGGATATGATAGAGAGCAACATAGACTAGACTATTTTTCTAATGACATTTGAACTTTGAGAAATGGATGCTGAAGGAAATAAATCTTTAATTAAATATATCATTTTGCGATCTGTTTCAATTTAAAAATTAGAGAAAGAAAAATAACATAATAATAAGTAAGTAATATATATTTTCTTTAAAGTTACACATACAAAATTTAATATACTTATCGTATTAATTTGTACGGTTTATATTTAAGATCGTATTGTAACTTTAGCGTCTCTCTCTCAAAGTGCATTTTTATTGCAGTAAATACATTATTGTTGTGCAGGGTGGGGGGGCGACAAAAATTATGATTGAAAAGTGGGTTGCCAGTATTGAAAGTTTGAAAAACACTGGTTTAAGTTAACTCTAGCGGATAACATAAAACACACACATTTATTAATCTCGAGAATGGCAAGACCCTGTGTGGTTCATAGTCTCGGAGTAACTGCTGGAAACTGAACCAGTAGGGTTGCCAGATACAATATAAAATATTTACAAAGAAATGCTACAGAGCCAGCCGTTACAATACCCCCAGTATCCAAACTGGTACAGGAGGTCTTACAACAATCAGGTTGACACGTATCTTTGTGGAAAATGCACTTTGCGACCGGAGCGGGTGATTTTGGTAGCAGGAACCTCTTGAGTTTTATGGGTAACAGATGGTTGGTTAGACTCTATTGTGTCAGACAACATGAAAGCTGGTTTAACTCTATCGATGGAAGCCCAAATTTCTTTGCCTTGTCGCTGCAGAGTGATGAGTTTTTCAGAACGTTTAACTACAGCCAAATGTCCATCGTAGGGAGGTTGTAAGGGTTTTCTGATAGCATCTTGTCGTAAAAATACGTGAGTACATTGGGAGAGATCTGGGTGTACAAAAACAGTTTCACGTACATGTGAAGATGTAGGAACTGGTTTGAGATTATGCATGGTTTGTTTCAGTTGTTGCACAAACTTAGATACGTTGCTCGTACCCGTATCTTGAAAAACTCACTTTGTAGACGAATAGTTGTTCCGTATACCAGTTCAGCAGCAGTAGCATTAATGTCCTCTTTAATGACAGAGCATAAGCCAAGGAGAACAAAAGGAAGGACTTGTGTTCAACGTGGAGTGGCGTCAGCCATGAGAGTGGCTTTGAGAGACCTGTGTATACGCTCCACGAGTCCATTGGATGAAGGGTGGTACGACGTAGCTCTTATCTTGCTAATTCCTAAGCACACACATAATTCTCTATTGAGGTGGTATTCAAATTTACAGCCCTGGTCTGTTGTAATCAGACCAGGAACTCCAAATCGGGGAATCTACTCACGGATTACTGTTGCTGCCACTGTTTCTGCTGTCATATCGGAAATAGGATATGCCTCTGGCCAACGAGAAAAATGATCAATGGCTGTAAGGCATTAAGAAAATCCTTGGGATGGTGGAAGGGGTCCAATAATATCCAAATGGAGGTTGTGAAATCGAGCATCTGGAACCTTGAAATGACCAAGTTCACTATTTGTATGCCGTTGAATTTTAACTCGTTGACAGGGAATGCAGCTACGGGTCCAACGGTGGATATCTTTGTTCATGGAAGTCCACATGAACCTTTTAGAGATTAGCTTTGTGGTAGCACGAATTCCAAGATGCGAAAGGTTGTGCACTGCAAGAAAGACGTTTCGTCGGAGAACATGAGGCACGTAAGGGCGTACTGTACCCGTGGAAATATCACAATATATTTCGGTAGTTGATCCCAGCATTCGTAACTGTTTAAGCTGAAGAGTTTGGTTCGTGGCAGAAAGTAGTGCTTTTAATTCATCATTACCTTGTTGCATTTGTGCAAATTCCTCATAATCTATGGTATTAGGGGTAGCAATTGCTGATATCCGAGAAAATGCGTCCGCTGGCACATTATAATTGGCTGGGACGTATCTAATATCGGTGATGAATTGCGAAATGAAATTTAAGTAGTGCAGTTGGCGTGGGCTAGCCTTATCTAGTTTTTGATTAAAGGCGAATGTTAAAGGTTTGTGGTCGGTGTATAATATTAGTACGTGACTCTCGATCATATGTCGGAAATACTTGATATTGGAATAAGCTACCAGAAGTTCACGGTCAAAAGCACTGTACTTAGTTTGAGCTGGTGTTAGTTTCTTAGAGAAAAACCCTAAAGGTTTGAAACCATCGCTCTGGTGATCTCATTTAAGGAGGCACCAAGACCAAAGTCACTAGCATCAGTCATCAATGCGAGATCAGCATCCTGTGAAGGATGAGCTAAAAGTGTAACGTTAGCTAGTTGATTTTTACATTGGTTAAATGCATTGATAGCTTCCGCGTTCCATTGTATTTCCCGCTTATCATTTTTCTTTGAGTTTTTGGGAAATTCATGTAAAGGAGCTTGTATGTGTAATGCCTTAGGTAAGAATTTTCGATAAAAGTTCAAAGTATCCAAAAAAATTTTGAGGTCACGAACTGTGGTAGGTTGTTTATAATTAGAGATAGGTTCTACTTTTTTAGGAAGGGGTAAAATACCATTTTGATTTACAAGGTAACCTACAAATGAGACTTCAGAGCATCCGAACATGCATTTACTGGGGTTGATGGTCAAACCATAATCATCAAGCCTTTGTAAAACTTCTCTCACGTGTTTCTTATGAGAGTTGGCGTCTGTCGATGCATTTAATATATCGTCCAAGAAGACGAAACAATAGTCTAAGCCCATTAACACCTCATGGATGAATCTCATGCACGTTTGAGCGGCATTACAAAATCCGAATGGCATAAATACAAATTCGAAAGTACCGAAATTTGTAATTACCGTTTGGTGTACCGTTTTATGCCTATCGTCAGGATGAATAAGAATGTGATATTAAGCTTTTTGAATATCCAGTTTTGTGAAAATTGTTTTGTTTTTGAGATTTTAGTTAAAACTTGTTAAATTTGGAATAGAGTATTGGTCGGGTCTAGTTTGTTTGTTTAGAGCACGATAATCACCACAAGGACGCCACGAGTTGGTGTCTTTTTTGGAAACCATGTGTAATGGAGAACACCAGTTTGATTAAAAGGGATAATAATACCCTGATGTGTGTGTGTGTGTGTGGAAGCATATATTGAAATTCTTGTTTTGCAGCGTCAGATTGTTGTGGATTTAACTTTCGCTAATGTAAGGACTAAAATGAAAAGTAGAGCGTTTAATTTTTTCATTAAATGGTCGGGAAAATCTCGTAGCATATTCCGAATCAAGTGATGTGGCTAAGGTCTTAATCGGAGGTCAGTAAAACGTTCTCCTTTTGTTGATCATTTTGTTAAGGGATCTATAAGACGCTTGTTTCTATGTCGATTATTAATCCGTATTTATTTAAAAAAATCGGAACCGATAATCGCTGTGTTAACATCTACCATTATGAAATTCCACGGAAATGATCGTAATAAATTTAAGTCTAGTTTAAGTAATTTTTGGCCGTAAGTTTTGATTTTAGAATCATTGGCTGCAAAAAGTTCAAATTTATTTGGTTTCGGAATAATGCTGACGTCTTCGCCACAATCAACTAAATAACGTTGATTGGTATGTTTGTCAAAAGCAAGTAGGCGACATTTTTTAGCGAGTTCATTTACATGACTACAAGACGCCGCTTTATGTATGTTTTCTAGTTTTCCGACTGACAGCTAGGTCTATCACGAGATTGGTGATGTAAGAAGTCGCAAGGTAGGATACAGTAATGGGCGTTCTCACGAAAACGTTTGTGATAAAAACAAAGAGCCTCACGGTTTGTTGTTCTATTCCTATTTCGAGAGCGCGAGGATGACTTCCGATGAAAGAATTGTCTATTTCGGGCCACGACATACGGAATATTTCAAGTTTTAATTCTGCAATTTGTTTGGCTAATTCTTGAATTTCAGCGGATGTGTTGGGTCAGATGCAGACTTGGTGGAATAAACCGCGGTGGGCAAATCAACGTCTGCTACCTTGTCTGCGATCTCGGCTAATTTATCAAAATTTTTCGAAGAAACTGAAAGCACAGCTTGAATTTGAGATGGGAGACGCTGTGACCATAGATTTTTTAGAAATTCATCTAGCAATTGACCACCGGACAGTTCTTTCATCTTTCGTAGTAAGTGGCTTGGTTTATCATCGCCTAATTGTAATTCGGTTAAAAGTTTGTTTATTTTTTGGTGTTCCGAATCCGCAAATTCGCTAATTAAGCGACCGGACAACGTTTTGTATTTATTTGCTGCCGGAGGTGAAAGACTAATATCGGAAACATGGGAAAGTGTTTCCGAATTCAACATAGAAACGAGCGCCGCAAATTTTGTTTCATCTTGAGTAATTTGACTCAAAACGAAAGCACTGTCACATTGTAGAATCCTTGCGACATATATAATTTCACCAAAACACTGGAAGGCGTAACGCGATCCTTCCAACATTAGAAGAATCTTCCCCGTAGGTGACGTCATGTTTGCAGCGAGCGAGAGGGGTCAGGGAGAAAGAACGGGATAAAAAAATGAACCGAAACCACTTGACTACGAAGGAATGCTCGCAAATTGAGAGGCAATATATCATACAGAAATGAAATATAAATGCACATTACATGTAAATAATACAACATACATGAAATGTGGAAGGTATAAGAAGCTGAAAGACATATTATCGCGAAGGAAATAGATAAGCTAAAGTATATTTAGAATGATTATACAGAAGAGTTTACACAAAGAAACAAGGCGTGACTAAAAACGCACTTACTTGTGATTTCTTTTCAATCCGAAACTTTAAGGGATGAATTAATGCGCAGAAGGTGCTCACGTCTGCTTCAGTCACCATTATGGTTTAACTTGGTCTGTTATGGTTTAGTGTCTTTTGTGTTTAAGTTAACACCATCGGATTATATATACACACACATTTATTAATCTCGAGAATGGCAAGACCCTGTGTAGTTCATAGCCTCGGAGTAACTGCTCGACACTGAACCAGTAGGGTTGCCTCATACAATATAAAATATTTACAGAGAAATGCTACAGGGCCAGCCACCACATAATTATAAGCTTCTTTTATGATTTATTCAGGATTTGAGATTTGCACAAAAGCGCATAAATGGATAATATTTATGATATTTATTATCACTTAAATTAGAAAATGTGTATAAAATTGCTTTAAGAATATTATTAGAATAAAAAATTATTTAAGTGCAAGATTTTGACAAAAAATGAACATAGAATGACCCATTTTCAAAATATTCTCCTTTTGTGAAAAATGCTTCAATTGTAATAATATTTTGCCTGCATAGCTCAGACCTCTTTACAGAGGCTCAATTAGAATTTTTGAAATATATAACTTAGAAGTGGGTTTATCCATGTTTTACGACAACAGAGGGGAGAAATTTTAAGAAAAAAACACCAATAATTATTTCAGTTGGTAGTAACTCTGAAAATAATGTGAATTTTTTCAAAAATCATAGGTGAGCCTCTGTACAGATATAATAGATGTACTATTATAATAGAAGCATTTTTCACAAAGGAGAACATTTTGAAAAATGGTTATTCTAAGTTAATTTTTTGCCGAAATATTGTATTTAAATAATTGTTTTTGTCAAAATGTCCTTAAAATAATTTTATACATGTATGGTTGGAACTTGGTCTGTTATGGTTTAGTGTCTTTTGTGTTTAAGTTAACACTAGCGGATAACATAAAACACACACATTTATTAATCTCGAGAATGGCAAGACTCTCTGTGGTTCATAGTCTCGGAGTAACTGCTCGAAACTGAACCAGTAGGGTTGCCAGATGCAATATAAAATATTTACAAAGAAATGCTACAGAGCCAGCCGGCACAATATTCTCAATTATTTCCTTTTTATTTAATTCGGACAAGAATTTTCAAACGGTTTTCGATCGAGTTGAGGTCAGGAATGCTTTCTGGCAAGGACAATAACTGAATGATGTTAGAACGATATTAGTCTTTCGATTGCTTTACTGTGTGACAAGGAGTTGAATCTGGCTGAAAAATAAAGGAAGCATTGTTGTTAAATAGATCTTTGATGGAAGGTAGAAGTTTGGGTTCTAGAATAGTGACGATGTAATTTCGGACATTCAGTGTCTCCCCGATAATATGAAGGCGACCGATACCATCTGCTGATATGCGTGACAAAATCATAAAGCTTTTGTGGGTACTTCACAGTTGCCTGGATACAGTCAGGATGTAGCATTTCTCCTATTTTACGTCTTACATATTTTCGGTCATCACTACCGAATAACGATAGCTTAGTTTCATCCCTCCATGTAACTTGTGACCACTAATCATTTGTCTAATTAAAGTAATTAATGTGCTCCTTTAACCACTGTAGTCTTTTTAGCACTGCTGTAAATTGAAATAAGACTTTTTTCTCGTGAAATTCTACCTCTTGGTCTAACATCTGCTAATTTTCTTTTGATTGTTTTTGAACCGACCAGCATCATTCATATCACTTCTGATGACATTCTCTTGTAATGGGGATTTTTGTTTTTCTGTTATCAACAGATGTACTGTACCTTTTTGGGCCTTTTTCTTCTTTGTTTTTTATTGAATCTGTCCCTGGACATCTTAAACAAAACTTTCAGTCTCCACATTTAGTCACTGAGCCTCCCACCTGTCTTGCAATTTTTACATAGGAAAGGCCCCTTTCTCGTCTCAAATATCTTTCTAGGTGCCCAATCTACTCTTTTATTTAATGTCATTGCTTCTTGACTAAATATCATTGTTGTCCTGGTAAGGAAACAGTCCTGATCTCAAATCTATCGAAAGCTAGTGGCACCGTTTGAAAACTCTTGTCCGAATGAGCTACCCATAAAATAAAAAGGAACTAATTGAAGATATAATTGTTTCCTGACATCATGTAATAACGAGTCAAACTATTTTTTAACTCAGTGAAACATCGATGTGAAGCTGTAATAAAAAATAAAGGCTCTCCCTCAAAGCACAGATAACTCACTGCTATCACTAGTATCTAAAGTGTATCGATAGTCATTGCAACATAACAGTTTTTGCATTGCAAATATTTGAACTTTGATGCTTGTATTGAATTTAGTATTAAATTCTCTTTAAAATGATATGGAATACTTCATATTTTGTGCAACGTAACGTTTTGTATAAGCATACTAACTTAAAAAACATAATAATTTTAAAAAGTGTCTCCAATTTTGACCTCCTCTGTATATGCCAATTTTGATTCGTAATCCTTCAGAGTTGAATCCCTCTTAGTTTTTATTACTTTCACAGATATATTTTTTCCTAGTAGTATGTATCTTTTCTTAGGAGTGCTTTAGTAGCAGATATTATTTGAATAGATCTAAATCCACATACTCTATTTATGATTGTTATGTTTTTTTCTAAAGCAACTTTTGGATATTCTAGCTCTGTGTTGCTATAAAAACTACACTCTATAGAAAAAAAAGTGAAGGACCAAAGAAAAAAAAGAATCCCTAGATGCAATACACATATTATGAAAATGAAAGGTTCATTATATCATATTAATTGAATGATTTATTAAAAAAATACAGCTACACAAAAGCAAAAAAAAAAAAAAAAAAATCAATAATTCGTTGGCATATTTCTGGCCCTGATGCAAACTGTTATACGGTTGGGAATTGAATCGTAGAGCTTGTGAAGAATTACTAGTTATTCACGTTCCAGTTGGTGAAATATATTAGCACGATCCATGGACGGTCGTAGAAGTCTGCTTACTAGAAATCAAACGTTCTTTATTAGGGAAAAATCTGGGAATCCTGTGGAGTAAGTTGTGGAGAAGTACGAATGTAAGCAATTAAAAGGCGTGCTGTATGCAGTGGACCATCATCGTGTTAACCCTTTCGAGAAGGGTCCACTCTAATACCCCCTTATCGGGTCGTAGTTGGTACCCCCTATAACAGGGGTGGTGAATCTTTATGGATCAACGTTCCATTTTTTCTAAAAGAAATGTTTAATGAGGTATAAAAGTGCCGTCAAATAATTATGACTTGTGATTATTGGGGAAAATAATAAAACTAAATACTAACCCCTAAAAACTCCTAATTCCTTACGAAAAAATACATTTTGCACAGCATAGTAGTAAATGTTTTAGTTATAAGTGTAATTGAAATTATAAGGTAACATTAGTGCAACTTTTGATGTTGCAGATTAGATTGCAAATAACTTATAATATGAAGGTAAGAAGTTACTTTTAGTAGACTGCATGCTGAACTGGAGTAATCCGTAAAACGGTTTCTAAGAGAGGGGCTTTAATGTTATTCATCTCTGAAAACAATGACTCGCAGGCATATGTAAATGAAAATGTGGTTATAATAGAATGGGGAAGCTTCTTCAAACAGTTAAATGTGTCTAGAATCGACAAGCTTATCTTATCAAATAAAGTCATATCAGGGTACATAATAAACTTAAGCGTTTCCAATAATTATTTAAACTGAGAACATGTTGCTGAAAATTTCTTAATTGAAAACTCAATTATGGAAATAAATACTTCTGTAACTTTTTCTTCGTCTAGTTTATATATATATATTTATAAATCTTTGATATTTTTTTCAAGTTTGGAAAATGCTTGTAGTTTTTTGTAATAATATCGCTTATGAAAACTTGCAGTTTAGTGTCAAAAGCGCGAATGAGATCCCTTATGAGGATTACTTGATAGTGAACTTTGTTATTTTGGACTAAAATGTAAACTACTTTGATCGGTGGCGTGCCCAAAACATTGTTTCACGTGCCATTGATGGCTCGCGCGCCACTGGTTCGCGATTCCTGTCCTATAACAACAATGTTAAATTGAGCTTTTTTATGTACCTTTTTCTACAAAAACAGTACATATAAAAACTTCCAATTTTATCTGTATATTAATTATACTTGTATATTTATAGTGAAGTTAACATTTTTCAAATATATTGTATAGTGTTTTCAAAAACATGCTAAGTAAGAGTATCACCATGAATTTTATGAAAATTGTCATTTTTCATTATGATAACTGCTTTTCAGCAAAATATTTTGGGAAAGTACCCAAGAATCTAACTTTAGTAAGTATAGTTATACAGTGGTGTGCAAAAATTAAGGACGAGGCGGTTTTTTCAATATAACTTTGTACAAAAGCTTTCCAAATCAACACATTTAATACCGTAAGATCCCCAATACGTAAGGACATGTGTAATGTAAGCAACACTTACTAAAAGAGAAATCAGAGGGATAAAAAGAAGCTTGATTGGAAAAGTAGCATGGAGCGCAATGCGACTGAAGGCCGAAACAACCTTGTGATAGGTGTCCAGCAAGAAACATCCGGTCTTTAGTAGGGGATATGATCTCCCCTAACTGCTAGGCAGATTTCACAGTGTCTGCCCATGCTGAGAATGAGGGTGTCAATGAGTTGTTGAGGCATTGCTGCCCATTCGTCTTGCAGCGCCCATCGAAACTCCCGAATCGTTACTGGTGGTAAGGTACGAGCTGCCAAGCGCCTGTCTAGAAAATCCCATACATGCTCGATGGGATTGAGATCCGGAGATCATGCCGGCCAAGCCATACGTTCAATATCCTCACTCTCTAAGAGCTGTTCGGCAGCTACTGTGCGATGACATGGTGCATTGTCGTCCATGAAAAGGAACTGCAGACCCATAGCGCCTCTAAAAAGAAGCACATCTGGAAGAAGAATCTCGTTACAATAACGGGTCCCGTTGACTGAACCTGCGTCGAAGATGTGAAGGTCTGTACGACTACCAAGCATGATGCCTCCCCAATAGAGAACACCGCGACCTCCATACCTGTCCCTTTCAATGATGTTCGAGGGATGATTGCGGCTTCCCCGCTCTCTCCAGATGAGTATGCGATGAGAATCGCTACTCAAACGGAATCTGTTCTCATCTGTAAAGAGTACTCGTCCCCATTCATTGTCTCTCCAATTCCGGTGTTCCCGGCACCACAGAGAACGCCTTCTCCGATGGGCAGGCGTTAAAGGTACACACCGTACAGGGCGTCGTGCAAACAGACCACCACCGTGCAGTCTTCTGGCCACGGTAAAACGCGATATCGGTCGTCCAGTCGCCTGTGTCGTGTGTCTAGCGATTTCTCCCGCTGTCTGCCGCCTGTTTCTTCTGGCCTGTAAGACAATGTACCGGTCATCTGCGGGTGTGGTTCCTCGTGGACGACCACTACTGAACCCCCGGATAGCTGTTCCTGTAGTTTGAAATTGTCTCCAAATTCGTGAAACGATGCTGTGAGCAATTCCGAACTCTGCAGCCACACTTGTCACACTGCGGCCTTCCTCCAACTTCCCAATGATTTGACCTCGGGTAAAAGCATCCAGATGTCGTCTAACAGATTGATTATTCGCCATTTCTCGCTGAGGCAGCAACTCGGTGTGATTTTAACTGCTATACGGCGTGCAATCTCTTTGCCAGAAATACTGATCTTACACCGACAACATGTTATATACTACTCAGACACTCCCCCATTACGTCTACCTGCATATCTGCGCATGTGCTACCGTACATCACCTTGCTTAATCTCCTGATTGGTCTTTCTGTCCGCTCTGCCTCTTCGTTCAGCTGATATGCTAAATTTTCGACTTCGTCCTTAATTTTTGCATACCAGTGTATATCATTTATATGCAGTTAAAATGGGATCTGCCTTCATTCAGTAGATTCTGAGAAAAAGATACACGCAGTTTGAAAACAATCATTTAGAGAAAATTGCATTTTTAATGTAAAAATTCACTTCATCACAAAAGTAATCTATTACAACATGTACTTGACCTATTTTATTAAACATTTGTATTTTCTTATAATTTATTTTAGGTAAAATAGGAAACAAAAAAAAGTCTTTAATTCCCCAGAAAATACATATGTAGCATTTTCAGTTTTTGTTTAACGAGATATTTTGTAGCATTTACAGCAATTTTCTCAAATTCTGTATCAATTTTTGAAGAATTTTCAGTTTTGCTGCATTACATACATCAAAATTGAGCATAAAACATCATAAATATAATGTGAAAATGTATCAATATGGTTTTGTTATAAATTTTTGAGTGCATTTGGGAAAACATGATTATACGACATTTCGAATTTTTTATCACGAATTTGTATATTCACATGCAAACACAGTTTCTAAAAGATTAAATTTCTCTAAATTGGACAAATATTTTTCTAAAGCAGCCAAAATAAAACTGTTTTTATGTTTTTAAGCATGAAATTTATTTTTATGGATGTAACAAACTTCTCGCAACGACAAAAAGCATTACACATTTGAGTTATAATTAGGTATCTTTTATAGAAAAACTTTTGAATATTTAAGCTTCAAAATTATTCTCTGCAATAAAGAAACCTTTACATTTATACTGAAGGGAAACTTTTCAAAAATATTGTTAATTTTTATCAAAAACAAACTTTTACTTATCACTAAATTTATTCAAAGCTGTGAATTTTATCACGACATGGGTTCTTTAGCTAAATATTTCCAAAATATCGCTTCAGTATGCGCAAGTACACATAAGGAATATATATAATGTAAACTTGATGTGTACTCACGCACAGTAAATTCAGAAAAATTTCATTTTTTAAACACAATTTTAAAAATATAATTTTTAGGAAACATATATTTCATAATGCAATCTTACTTCATCAAGTATCCTGCCCTAATTTTTAAATGTATATATATATTTGCTTCCTTTATTTTATATTTTTCTTTTCTTTATTTTTTGGATTGTGCAGAAAATGCAGACTGTTTGCAAAATGTGTGCCAAAGTCATGGACTTTCAATATTTAAGAAATAACTCTGCCCAGACTATTACATTTGTTTTGAAGAGCTGTGCTGGTGCATAATTAGTAGAATTTTCTTCTGATATTTGTGAAGGGACACACTTTTTTTTAAAAAAACAAATGCAAGTATATTTAAACTCATAATGGCACGAATAATGCAAATATCTTTTCTAAAAGAAAAAACTCACATTCAAATTGTGAATTTTCAATTCATTTGCTCAAGATATCTTAAAATTATTAAAGTTCAATTAGCATTAATTTCATTAAATTTTACGAAGAAGCATGCAAACTTTCCTCCGAAAATAGATACACACAATAATTAATCCACAGTTAATTGTTTATGATTGAATGAAAAATTGTGGATGCTTTGCAACTTCTTCTCAAATCTAAAAAGCCAATATTTACACATAATCTGTCAAATTGGGCGTGGCACGTGGCAGATAATTATTTTTTTAAAAGTCATTTTGACATACTTCTTATTCATAAAATATCAAAAAAATTTTATCACTGGAGGATTTTTTTGGAGATTTTAAAAACATCAAAATCTCAAAATAAATAATCTGAAAATGTTTACCCTACTGACTGATCTTATACTCTTTTCCATGGGGACGATCAATCCTGTAAAACAAGTTTGAAACGCAATTCACCAGTGAATCACCCGGCTTCCGGCAAGGCTATCTTGATTCTCAGGCTGCAACAGAGAACCGCCCTCCCCCCCATAAAAAACAAGTTACATGACCAAAGGAGGGACGATACTCCCCGGGTTTCACCATCACTTCACCAGTCTTCCAAAAAAGCTTGTGATATAGTGCTTTACGTGTTTTTATATATGAAATGTAGTGAACATAACATCAGTAATACCATTGGATATAAAGAAAGGTAAGATATTTATATTCTCGTATAAATTTATTCTTGAGTCATTATTGAATTTATTTTTAGTTTTAAAGATAAATTGAGTATATTAAACTGATGCATTTATGCCAACATTACTAATTGTTTGTAAATTAAAATATTTTATTCTAAATGAGAAATTAGTGCTTACATTTACAAATTTTTTAATCTATCAAATCCTTATCTTAAAAATATTAAAAGTTTTATTAAGAACATAACCTAAAACCACACATTTTATAGTAATGCCTCGTTATTGTTATGTACCCAACTGTTCATCAAATAAAATACATATCCTTACATGTTCCCGACTGTCCATCCTATTTGAATGAGATAACATATTTCAGTGAATTGCTAAATATTCTTAATACGGTTAATGTTTTTGAAGAAATCTGTTTTCTTAATTCTGTTCATCATGTTATGGCTATTCAATCTTAAGAAAAGTATATTGAAATTTGTAAAATAGGAAAAATTTTGCAAGATGAAAAATAATCGCGCTTTAAAAGCATGCTATCTTTGCCCTCGGATAAATAAAGTGCTATTTTGCTGAAAAATTTAATTTCAAATTATTCAGGAGAGATATTTAATGCTAAACTAAATATTAAGAATTTCACACACACAAACAACGATGTATTAAACATTTCAAATAAATTAGAGGATATCTCAATAGAAGAGTATAAAATTTTAATAAACATTACGGATTATGCGTGCATAATATAAAATTCGGATGCTCCGATTGCAAATGTATATTTCTTTCAAATAAAGAGATCAATTTCGACTCAGAAAATGGAGGGCAAAACATTTGAGACTTCTGGATAGAAGAGATTTAAAAATGACCACAAATATTGCTATGAAAGTCATTTCAACGCAACATTTCATTTTTAATTTGTTAATATCGAAAACATTCGAATCAAAATTTCTTAATGTTAATTGCCAATTATCTTGTTTACAAGCACAACAGAAGCATATTTGGAATTACATGAGTTGTGGAATTCGATCACATATATATTCGTTTCATTCACCTTGTGTAAAGTGTAACACACCTGCACAATTTCATATTTTTAAAAAAATATTCATTACATTCGGGAATATATGCTTAAATAATTATTCAGAATAGCACAATGAAGAAATTTTAACACTGAAGGATAATCGAAAAATAAAGAAATTTTAGGTCAATTAGAAGAATGTTGTGCTTTTTATATATATTTCACTGTTTTATTTATTTAAATATTCAATTATCGATTGGTATATTATTAAATGTGCATGTACATCCTTATACTTCATTTTTTTATTCTATATAGATTTTATGCACATGTTTAATAGTTCACATAATTATTACTTAAAGAAAAATTCTATTTATTTACATTATTCGTTTAAATCATTTTCATGAAGATTTTAGCATTCGAAGTATGTTAATTGTAAAATACTATTTTTTTAATTAAAAAAATTTTGTTTGATTTTTAAATACTTTTACCTAGACATAATATTTATTTGCAACGCATAAAATAATGTAAAAATTGGTTTGAATACTATCATTACAAATCTAAATGATTCAAAACTTGAAAGTTATTAATACATTGCCTCATTAATGATATATTCCATGAAAAGTTTCTTTTTTTGTCAGATTTATAGGTAAAGTATTCTTTTCTAATGTACATATTTTCTAACGTACAATCTAGAATCTATTTTTGCTGTATAATTACTGAGGTATCTAAAACTGTTTGTGTCATTTCTATATTTGTATATATTTTTACATGCATTGCATTCTTTATTTGTATATATTTTTTTGCATGAAGTTTGTATTTGTATATATTTTTGCATGAAGTTTGCATTTGTATATATTTTTGCATGAAGTTTCTATTTGTAAATATTTTTGCATGCATTTAACTTTATTATGATTGCAGCAAAATGGTGCTAAATTTTCCAGTGTTTCTTATTAATATGCCTCTAATGCTTTACTTTTCATGTTTTCTTAGCAAGTAAATGTTTCTTTTGTTATTTCATCTGACTGAAAATATTTTATATTGAGTCAGTTTTTACTCAGATGTCTTTCAAGAGTGATATTTCCCCCTTTTTCCTGGAAAATATTAGACATCCTTCTAACGTATTAATACATAACTTTCATCTGAAAATATTCTAAATGAGAATTATAAAAAAATAATCAATATAAATGTAGAAATATTAGTCTACGACCTGGAAAGAAATAAATGTCGTAAGCTTCATATTTGTGACAGCCACTACGAGTAGCAAAACATTCCCTCCGTTCGCGACGTCATCCAAACGTTGTCGCAGCTTGGTCCTTCAAGATGCTTCCGGTAACACTTCGGGTGGATGTTTATGTGACACACCCGAGTTTCACATGTTTTCCCTTGATCAGTACGTCGTCAGGAAAAGGTTAAAGTGAGATCCGTGAAAAGAAAGGAAAGGAAATCTCGTCGGCTTATCGCCGTGCACGAACAATAATGTGTTACAATGAAAAGAGCTCGGCTGGAACTCTAACTGTTAGGCTATATGGTCTAATCTCTTAATTCTAATGACGCTCTTACAATTTCCCTTTTGTTATTCAATTGAATTCATTTTTCATGCTATAGATATTTTTTATTGCAATTTCCATAACTAAAGACTTTTGACTGTTCGTTGGTGTAGGTATTATCTGTTGTCTTCGATAAATAAATAATTATCTGCTCATCAATACTTACAAAGTACAACCCCTTGGTTATTTCTGTGGACGCTGTAGCCAGTCATGAGGGGCTTTGTTTCTTCTTTTCCATGCCACCCTCTAGTCGTCTGGGGCCTGGAATCGGACGCATGGACCATGCCAGGAACTTTCTGTCGTTTTTGCTTCTGTTTCTGCTCCACTAATTGTCTCTATAAAAAAAGTCATTCAATTAAGAAACATTAATTGGAATTGAAGCGAATTTTAAATCACTATATTAAATTGATACGAAACGTCAATTCAACAAATGGAGAAGAAAAATATTTTTCACGTAAGGCTTTAAGGCAGTGGTCATTAAACTGTATTTCATAGACTGGTCAAAATAAAAAATCTGAAAGAAAATTAACGAGTAAGCAAAATGTATATTCCCATTCTCACTGGAGTTTGTAAGACCATGAGTAACTAAAAGGCCGTATTTCCCAACGTGGGTTACACTTCCTACACAGCAGGGGAATTTAAAAAGAAATTCAGAGCTAAACATAGACTCAACAAAACTAATAAAACGTACAATTGTATTTACGGTATGTTTCAGTGCGAATGTGAAAACACTGGCTCAGAATTACACGGAGTGAAATAACCTTTGTAGTATTGGTTATTTCTTGGTGCGCAAATTTTTATTGCAATGAGTACATATATATATATATATATATATATATATATATATTTGAAGACCTATTCATCTTAATGTACTCGTAAATTTGGCTAAATACATATGTCTTTCGTTCTGTAATAGGTAGTTTAACTTTACATAAATGGAATTTTTACAAACAAAAACATCCCCAATTATTACAAAATGAAAGGAATAATGAATTTTTGTTCCACTTATTTCGAATCTTCAATAACCATGAAAAAATCAATTAAGTGTTACAGTCTAGAGAAAGCAACGTCTCAAAAGTTCTTTTCAGTTTTATTATGACACAACCTCTCCATTGTTTCTCTCATTAATTGTCGAAGGAAATACCTCGGTTTCAAGTCAAAAGATCGTGTAAATTAATTTGCTTTCCCATGAAAGGTTTTTAGTCTGAGTACTCTTATGTCTGAAATAGTAGAGGCTTCATATGCTTAAGAGCCATTCATTTATTTTTCTTTTATTCAACAGAACACTAGACAATGCCAGGAGAATTTGTTTTATTCTTCTGTAATGTCAAATAATTTTTTTATTTGTCAGAATCTCCTTTCGAAAGAAAAATTCGGCGCTTTAAATGGATTTTTTTTAATATTCTATTTTACTGTATAGAACTTTTATTTGAAAAGAGTTCAACATCACTTTCATCTGATTCAGAAATTTAACTAATAAAATACTTTTCTAAAACATAATTAGGAAAAAAATGGAAAAATAAAAAAAAAATATTTATCTGTAAGCGGAATAATAAATTACATGAAAAATTTAATGTAAAGCAACGTGTAGCTAATTTAGAAATAAAATTAAATACCACTTACATAAACAATTTAAAGCAAATTCATATATTTTATTTCAAACGATCTAAGCTAATATTACGAAATGTCTCACTATGAAACTCGACGTAGCTGCAGATGAGTAGAAATATTGTGTATCATATTTCTTTTGAAAGGGAGAAAGGTGTTTGCAGAAAACCAGTTAAAGGTGGTTCAAGCCCAATTAGTAAATAAGAAACTATAAAGACGTTATTAATCCTTCTCTTCAAACTTTGATGGATTGAAAAAGAAATTGTATTACTGTGCAGTAGAATGGAATGACTATAAATAAAGTATTTTGGAACGGAAGGTGTCATAGAAGAAAGGCATTGTACAAAAAGACGCATTTGAAAACGTCCAGCTTCGCTCCTATTGCGCGAGACAAATAGCTTGTGTTTCAAATGTCGTGTAGAGAAGAGGAACCCCAAAGGATATTGCAAATGAAAGTCATGGTAAATAAACGTTTGCCTTATGAAACGTCTGCAGGACGCAACAGTTAATAAAAAAATTTCAGCTTTCTTACGGATCATTTAATAACAAAATTTCAAGAAACCATCTTCTCTGTCATACTCTAAAATTTGTATTTCTCTGAACATATTCTATTTTTTGCACATTAATTCAAAAATATACAAAAAACGAAACTAAACATATAATTTCTGCTTATATAAAAATATAACAATGTTATTAATCATTACAATTCTACTCTTTTTAAGAAAAATATGAGTCACTTTTAAAAAGCTGCTATTTAAAGACTCTTTGGTGTGTTGTGTTGAGTGGCAAAGTAAAATTACAGTGATTTTACAAAAATAAACTTTATTTCAACATAACAAATGATGATTACTAGATGTGTGTGTGTGTGTGATTACTATTAATAAGGAACTGGGATACGTCCATCCCTCCATCCTCTATCTGGTATTAAAAGCGGCTTGATGTTGTTTCTTGTCTGGTGGTGGTGGGTGTGGAAATCGGTGGCAGGAACCAATGGGATGACAGGCGCAAGACTGTTTGAGAGAGGCTTTGATTGGATGGTGGAAGTGAGCTTTGAAAATTTGGACTTGAGAATTTTGGAAAGTGGCAATTGATGATAAAAAGATTAGAAATTAATAGTAAAAATTTTAATAAATTAAGAAGAGAAATTTAAAACTTTTTTTAGAAGGAGAAATTACAAAATAAGGCGGTTAAAATTTATCCATCATAGCTTCGAAAAGAAGCACACACAAAGCCTTAGCTTTGTCATCTTCTGAATTTTTTAATTTAGGAAGTAATTGTAAAATTTCGGGTGATCTTTTTAAAATATTAGAGATTATGCTGACCTGTTCAATAACTTGAACTGGGTCTGAATTATTACTTTCAATAAGCTGGATTCCTTGGAAGACTTTGTTGTTTGAATTTTCATTTGTTTTTTCGGTTAACTTTGCGACTGGGGTGGGGACGGTTCCGCTAACAACGTTAGCGAAAGAGACATCCTCCCTACGAACATTGCTTTCGAAAGTTTTATTCGCGGAAAGGGGCGAGCCCTTTTTTTTGGTTTGGGGAATTTGGGACATTTGGTGTAACAGGCCGAATGGCCATATTCCTGGCAATTTATGCAAAATGGGTTATCCTGTCTTTCCTTTATCGGGCATTGACGGGTGGGGTGTTCCTTTCCACACTTCAGACATCTTGGTTTCAGGTGGCAATTTTCTGCCGTGTGGAAGAAATTGTTGCAGTTAAAGCATTGGGTAATACCTCGAATGAGGTAACCTTCTACTCTAACTTGCATGTAACCTATTGTTTTGAGATCGAAATTTTTTTGAAGGATGACTTTACGTGGGAGGGTGACTTGGAAAAATGGGAGGGTGGTCTTAGTTTTCTTTGAGATTAATTGGGAAACATTTTCTATTGTGAATCGTTCTTCTTCAAGATCGGATTGAATCACGTGAGTTTCAGTAAAAATGGGAAGTCCTTTGATGACTATTTTGATTGGTTTTACTGGCTTTGGTTTAATGGGAAAAAATTCAAATTCTTTTTTACTTCTAGAAATTTCGTAAGAGCGTTATACTCTTCGATGTCGTTGGCTATTAATTTAATGAAGTCTCCTGATGTGTTTTATTTGTAATTCCTGGGAATTTTAACATAACAAATAATTAAATTTGAGTATATATATATATTCCTTTCGTCAGAGTGGAATTCTAGGAAGACAGAAGAAATGCCAGAAGACATTTCTTCGGACCAATGAAATATTATTCAATAGTAAATTCAATAGTAGGTTTTAACAGCCAATAAGACGTAAAGATCAAGAATCCGTTACTATGAGTAAGGATGATCCGGTCTTATGAAAGTACACTGCAGAGTATCCCCCAGTGACGAAGGAAACGGCATAAAAATATACAAATATAAAAATGTTTGTTGTTTCCAAAAATAAAGCACTATAAAATACATAAATTGCAATAACACATACAATTATTTATATACACAATTCAATAAACGATATACATACATAAATTACTAAGAAAGAATTTGAATTAGTAAGTTAATCTCTTAGAGGAAAATGTACGTGCCTTCCGGAACGTGTGGTTCTGATATTTTTATCAACAACAGTGTTATCTTCAATTTGTTGCTTGGTGAGAGGTGGTTCGAAATTTGAACTACCCTTTTGTGAATTAAAATCTTCTGAAAATTCAAAAGCTGGCTTACATCTGTCTAGAGTGACAATTACATTTTTATTATTTATACAAATTACAAAATTTTTGTCAGATCTACTTTTAACCAAATGAGGTCCAGTATAAGGAGGGGTTAAATTTTGTCATTTCTAAGAAAAACGTGTGTGCATGTACTTAATGACATAGTTCTTCTTACTATGAGAATCAGGGGATATTGGGCTAAGTTAACTTGGAAACATAAATGAGTGTCACAGATGTTTCAAGAGATTCTGAAGAGATGAGATGAGATGGTAAACGTAAAGTAGTACCATAAACTAGTTGAGAGCTTTTAAATCGTTCTTCATTGCTGAACAATACGATATCGGACTAACCAGTGTATATTACACAGTGGAAGGTGAAAATTTCATGGTTTATTTTTTCCTCCTTATAATTGTAACAACTGCCCTAGTATATTTTTGGCATCCATACCCCTCTCCCCCATAGCAAAACAAATTCTTAATTTTTACCATAGAGATTACCCCATCGGCTCTTTCGCCTACATATTTTCCCAAAGGGATGGATTACTTCGTGGATGGTAAGAAGTCTCATTAGAGAAGACTCAAAATTTGTCCCTTGATCAGTTGGAATTGTTAAAGGAACGGAAAATCCCCCAACCATTTAAAACATGTCTTCGGTAGGAATAACTTCAGGCCACCTGGTATACCTGTCTATGATGGCAAGACAATATTTATATTCTATGAATGGTGGATAGGGTCCAATACAGTCAATATGAATGTGGGCAAATCGAGCATCACGTTGAGCAAATGTGCTAAGTGGAGCTTTGGTATTGATGGGAGGCGCGGATTCATTTAGGAATATTCAACAGAACTCTCAGTTTGGTGGAAAGTGTTTTCTTTCCCCACCACTGAAATTCCTTAGCAAAGGGTGCTTACATTCCCACGCCTTCAGGGATCATTATACCCATAAATATTGGGGGAGCGTCAGAGAATTTTCCCGCTCGAAAACAAGGCAACGACCTTTGCGCTGTAACTTTGCGCTGGTTCCGGACCAATCAGAGAAAATTAAGCGGACAAGGTAAAGAGTCCGCTCTAGCATTTGGCAGTGAGGAGGACGCCAAATAAAACGGGATGCACCCCGATTTTGGACACACTCGGACACGGAGAGACAAACTAATCAGATCCAGGCCTTGAACTAGACTCCGCGGGACTTTGAGCGGCAACTATGTCCCCACTCCCTCCAACCCGACACCTCTCTCTCTCAAAAAAAGCTAAGTAAAATCTCAATCTAGTTATGCTGTCTATTAAATTTACATCTGTTAATTCAATACAATTAATTGTTACTTTAATTTAGAGTACTGTATTATGTCTTTAGCGTATATTAGTGTTTAATTTTAATGATGCGATGTAACTTACGAACCTGGGAAGTTCAGTGTTTTAAATAGGAAAAGGAAAGTAATTAATTAAGTATCAACAGCGTCGCATCAGTATGTTTCAATCCTTTTGTTCGCTGGCATTTTTCACAAGCTCGAACTCTATTTATGATGTCTTTTCTCATTCCTGGCCAAAAGAAACGTTTAGAAATTAAATTAGTTGCAGCGGATATTCCGGGATGGGATAGAAAATGCAGATTTTGAAATACCACTTGTCTGAGATTTTTAGGGACGAGGGGTTTCAAGTGACTTACCACAATATAAAGAAACGTCTTCAAAGGAAAAATATTGTTTTTCTAGTTTAACAGAAGAATCTGGTTTAAGGAAAGATTAAATTTCAGAATCATGAAGCTGTGTTTGAGCCAATTTATAATTGCATCAATTTCTACTCTAGATAATGCATCTGCAACTTTGTTTTCTGTTCCAACTACACTCATGTCCATAAATTAAGGATAATTCAGAATCACACAGAAATTGAACTCTAAAATAAAAATTTCACCTGTAGAATTATCACACACATCTAGAAAAAGAATATGCAAATGACAGGAAACCACCAGATGGCGCGGATAGTACGTCAATATGACGAGAGTGTAAGAGAGGGGTATATAAGGAATGGTGGCAAAGAAGTAAAATTGTTCACAAGCGCTTTAAAAGCCTTTCAGTGCAATAACCGCATAGTTATGGCACAAAGGAAGCATTTGGATGATTTTTTACGTGGTAGAATTATTCGACGACTGGAATGTAGACGTACCCAGCTGGAAGTATCCGAGGAACTTGGAATCGCCCAGAGTGTCATCTCCAGGCTTTGGAAACGATCCCAAGATGATGGTAATGTGAGTAGATGTTACAGCACAGGTCGCCTCCGAGTTACAACGCAGAATGAGGACCGGTATTTGGTAGTTACTGCCTAAAGAAACAGACGGATCACAGCATCAGATCTGTCTCGTCAGCTCTCTTCAAGACAATTTCAAGGCAGACAGCGTACAGACGCTTAGGGCACATTGGTCTATATGCTCGTAAGCCTCTCAGATGTGTTCCACTTACCGCAACTCACTGTCGCCTGCGATTCACCTGGAGAAGAGAGCATGCATTGTGACACCACAACAGTGGTCTTGTGTGATGTTTTCCGACGAGTGCAGGTTTAGTTTGTCACTCGCCGAACTTTAATATGGAGAGCGCCAGGTACCCGTTACTACCAAGAGAACACCATTGAACGACACCGTTACGGTGGTGCAGGATGGCTAGGAATTATTCTTGGTTCCAGAACTGACCTGCATGTTCAGAGTGTAACGATGACAGGCCACATCTATCGGGATGACATTCTGGAACAACATGTACGTTTGTTTCGGGGTGCCATGGGTGCTGAATTTCTGTTTAAGGATGACAACGCCCGTCTTCACCATGCAAACATTGTAGACGAATGCCTTCAATCGGAGGATATCACCCGTATGGATTGGCCAGCATACTCACCGGACTTGAATCCAATAGAGCATGTGTGGGATATGCTTGGCCGACGAATTGCAGTCCGTCAGCCCTCTCCCACCTGTCTACCGGAACTTCGGAGGGCATTGCTTGATGAGTGGTGTAATATTCCCCAAGATCAGATTGATAATTTGATACTCAGCATGCCTAGGATTTGTAAGGCCTGTATTGCATCGTCCGGGAGACATACTCCGTATTAACCATCATACTAACCATGTTATACTGTTTTTTGTATATAGGTTCTTTTTTTAAATTTGCTCCAGGGAGTAAAAATCGCAAATTTTATTTATTATGTCAAACATATAGCACCTTTTTTGCTCTCTACCTTTTGTTTAATAAATAGACTTTACAAATAAGTCAAATCTGTTTTGCTTCTGTCTCTTTCTTTGGCTGAAATTCATTACCCTTAATTTATGTACATGAGTGTACATAGCGAATATCTGTGGAAAATTGTGAATAATCGAGATGTCTTAGTTGACGTGGGGTACATTTTTCTGATTTCTGCTTGGAAGCGTATGTTAGGGGTTTTGATCAGTATATATAATAAATTCGCGCGTCCTTCAAGCATGTGTCTAAATTTTTTATCGAAGTATATATTGCCAAAACTTCCAATTTTGATGGGTTTTAGAAAGCTTTAAAGATAAAAATGCTATTGGTTCCCAGTTCCCATTAGAAAGTTGCATCAAGGAACAACCAATGGCGAAATTTGTTGCATTGGTCCAAACACTTAAAGTAGCACCAGGAATCGGATGCTTAATAAGAGTTGCATCAGCTAATGCTGTTTTAGCAGCAGTAAATGAATTTTCCGCTTCTTCAGTCCATTCAAGGGGAGTTTGCGGATTTTTCGAAGGACGAGTTGGTTTCTTTTTGTTTGTGTGACATTTTAAACATTTTATTAGGGATGCTAAAATGCGGGCTGCTTTAGGAATGAATCTTCGAAAAAAATTATAAATTTCTAAATATCTACGCAATTGCTTTATAGGAAACTTTTGAATAGCATCGACTCGATCAGGAAGAGATGAAATACCTTCACTGGAAACTTGAAATACAAGAAATTTTAAACTATCTACTCCGAAAGTACATTTTGAAGGTTTAATCGTTAAGCCATAATAATCAAGTCTTTCAAAAAGTGCACGGAGATTAGTAGTATGTTCTTGAACATTTTGAGATGCAATGAAGATATCATTAATACAAGCATAAACACCTTTCAAACCACGTGTAACTTCATCGAAAAATCTTTGAAAAGTGCTAGCCGCATTGCACAAACCAAACTGCATCCGAGTGCTTTCGAAGAGACCAAATTGAGTACAAATAGCAGTTTATGTATGTCTTCGGAAGCAATCAGAGAGAATTTGGTGAAACGCTTTAACAGGATCAATATGAAAAATATTTTTGCCCCATTTAGATCACTTGTAAAATCAAGAATGCTAGGAATCGGATATTTATCCTTTTTTGTTTTAGCATTTAATGCTCTAAAATCGCCAACAGGGCACCAATCATTGCTTTCTTTTTAGGGACTATATGCAATGGGGAAGAATAATTACTACTGGACTGGCGCATGTGGCCTAAATCCAACATGTGCTGAAATTCCATTTTCGCAATTTTTAACCTGTCTGGAGCCATGCGACGGGGTTTAGCACAAACAGGTGGTCCAAAAATATCAATATGGTGAACTACTGTTTGGTTTGCACAAGGTGGTTTTACAATATTTGGAAAATCATTCAACAATTTAGAAAAATCATCATCAATAGCATGAGTTTTAATTGAGAAAATATTAGAATTTCTAATAATACAATGACAAAATTTAATTTTGTAGAAGTATCAAATGAACTACGATTTCTTAAATCAGGTTTCATATTAAAATAATGTAAGAAATCTGCACCAATAATAGCATTAGACACATTACAAATAAAAAATGGAAAGACAAAATTTCGTCTTAAACCTAAATCTAATGACATTAATTTACGCCTGTACACTTGAATGGGTGTATCATTTGCAACAATAAAAGTTTGAACTGGAGAAGATTGTTTTTGAGTTTTATTTGCGGGAAGGATTGAGCAATCGCCTCCGGTATGAACTAGAAAACAAATGTTGGATTTACGATTGCGAACGAAAAGGAGACTGGAAGACGAAGGCAAGGCATACGTCGCCACTACTCCTGCCCGTTCAAGTTTTCCTGGAAAGATCAGGGCTGAATACATGGAAAATTTATTATAATACCAACACAAATTTGATGCTGTTGGTTTAGGACTCTTTTTGCAATTGCGAGAATTTAAACGATTTCGAGAAAAACTTCTCGATCGTCGAAGTTCTTTCACTTCCTGTCTTAAAAGTTTTAACTCTTTGAGGAGTTTTGATTCCCTACTATCATCAGAATTGGCACTGGAATATTTTGATACAGTACTTACCTGTACAGGTGTTTCCTCTGAAGTTTTTTGAGCTGTAAGGGGTTGAATACTTGATAGGATGGATGGATTAGATGGTAACTGCTGTAAAAATAATTCCAAAAGAAGTGAATCCGTCACGTTGCATCACTCGAAATAATTCCGATGGCTTTCTGTCTCCTAGCTGCTTTCCGGCTAAAAGTTGGCGAATTTCCTGGTTTTTTGCTTTCACCGCATCGGGCAATGACTTCATCTTTTAATTTTGAATATGGATATGTGCTCCCAGGTGAAAGAGTTACGTCTTGAACTGCCATTGCCGCATCGGGAGACAAATGAGCTACGCAATAATTATATTTGGTGCGTTCGTCGATTATCGGCTTGGGAACTGCCAATTCGAAGGTTGATTCAAGCCTCCCGAACCATAGCGCAGGATCTGATGAAACAAAAGCTGGAATTTTAACCGCTGAAATATCCTCCATATTTACGGAAGGCACAGGCAACGTTGGAAAAAAAAAATTATATTCAAAGAACGAGTCACCATTTTTTGTGTGTTGTGCTGAATGGCAAAGTAAAATTGCAGTGATTTTACAAAAATAAACTTTATTTGAACATAACAAATAATTAAATTTGAGTATATATATATTCTCTTCGTCAGAGTGGAATTCTGGGAAGACAGAAGACATTTCTTCTGACCAATGAAATTCAATAGTAGGTTTTAACAGCCAATAAGACGTAAGGATCAAGAATCCGTTAGGATGAGTAAGGATGATCCGATATTATGAATAAGGATCATCCGGTGTTACACTACAACTCTATTAGCTGTGTCTCATACAGTTCGTCATTTCTTACAAAATTTTAAGAATGAAAATTAAGTAGGAATGTTTTGCTAGAGGTTGCACATTCCTTATGTTGATAAGTGCACACAAAAGGTTTTTAGACAAGATTTTGGAATACAATAATTGTTAAAAAGAAGCAAATTAAATACGCTCTCATCTTCCAGAATCGATTCCCCTATTGTAGACATTTAGTAAAGCAGCGCTCTGCTTTCGCCATGGGAATCGATTCTTTATAATATTCCCTTGAAACAGCTCCCTACTTTGGAAGAGTTGTCGTTGCATCAGCAACTCAAGATTTCTGCTCCAGGGGTGGCGAACCTTTATGGATCCACGTGCCATGGGTTCTAAAATCAATGTTTAGTGAAACACAGACGAATCATCTGGAGGTGCGATGACTGAGAAAATAATAAACTTCAATACTAACAGTTCTCTAAACTCTTATTTTCTACGGAAAAAATACATTTTGGTTACTACTAAGGTTGGTGCAGGTAAGCAGCCCATCTTGGCTCTCTTATGGCCAAGTCACACCATTTTACTTGACATGATATTTATGTCTACTGAGAATGCGATGCTTTCATTTCTAATACGCTACTTCCTCCTAGTGGGCGATCTTTTTTCTTCTAAATATCTTTATTTATTGATTCTTTCAAACAAAATGATTTTTGGATTAATTTTTCAATTTACTTTAATCTAATGTATTTTATTAGTGATTATGTATCATTAATTACCTTTATCAATAATTTTTATTAAAGTTAAATGTCTTTGATAATTAGTAAATATTGTGGATTTACAGTGACCTTTAAGGTTGTGAAAATATACATAAAAACACACAAATTAAGGATCTTCTCATATTTGTAAGCAACTAATCTATTTCTACAAACTATTTCAACAGAGCTCAAATATTTTTGAGATTATACTCTTCATTTTGTTACATTTTTCCATGCATTTAAATGTCACGGAACGATAACGTCTTCCTTTTAACTTAATTTATATTCATCATTCAATGCATTTCTCTACTGGTGGTTAATTTTTATATTTTATTCATGAGAATAACTTAAGCAAAATAATTTCTATCAAGACATTACAAATGAAAAAAAGTAGTAAGTAACTAGAATAATTCAAAGGCATGATTTATTTTATATTGCTGTTTCTTTATCTGAATTACGATAAGCTATTTCAAATCAGTGAAACCGTTTCTGGAATCGCAAGACGTAAGAATTGATTTTTAGTGGATAACAACAGCTCCAAAAGAGAAATCTGGTAAAAAAATTATTTGTCTTTGAATTTTTCAAGAAAAATAATAAAAAAATCACATTCTTTTAAATAATTATCAGAACATATTATCGATAAATTACAACGAATATAGAAATCGAGATCAAGTTTTAGATTTTTAATGCATTTTGCGTGCACATCCAACTTCAGGGGATTTTCAATGAGTTTATTTTGAAAATTTCGGAGCTTACAGATTAAGTGCTTTTTTCACACATCATTTCAAATCGATATAAATTCCTCACGAATGACTGACAAAATGTAACAGGATAGCATTCTTCTTAGATATCTCTTCGAAGATGGATGTATCTTAAGAATGCTTTTTTTTTCTTACCTATGATTGCGAAGAAAAAAAGCAGAGCACGGAAATTATTTTAAAATTCAGTATTAAAATAAGTAGAAGAAATGGCAAATAAAAAAAGTGAGAGAAATTCAGTATGTTTTAGAACCGCATTTTCTAAAATATATACTTTTATTTCGATCGAAAATATTTTCCGAGTTAAAAAGTTTTAAAAAATTGATAACGAACTTTCAACAACAATTCTGTTATTAATAAAAGGGAACCTATTGACTGCAGATGAATTGGAAATTGTATGGAGAATTTTTTAAGCATGAATTAGCATAAAAAGGCTATCAGTTTTATTGTTTTTTCGTACATTGGAAATTGTGCATCCAATGTTAACAAAAAATTAAGTCCTTGAATTCTGGAAATATTTTATATGAAAATAATGTTTCACTGCCCGATAAAGATGGTTGAAAGAATATCATATCGCATCTAGTATGTCTAGTGAAGAGTGAAATAACTATTCTTGTCTGCTTCCAGTTATTTGATTCCGTAATAACATATAGCTATTGTCAAGGCATCATGACTAGTAACGATCAGATCTAGAGTTACAGATCAAATATAGCTGCGCTGAAGAATATTTGATACGAAATATAGCTGTGCTGAAGAACCGGAATGAAATATCTCTTTATAGTCGTCATATTAGGAGCAATAATTACTTCCGTTACTTGTGCCATATTTTGAAAAACGGAAGATTTAGTCACATTTCAACGTTTTGGTGAATCTGAAAAAGAAATATTTGCTCTTTTTGTCTAAAATGAATTTAATTCTTGGGTTGAGGAATTGTTTTGACCGCAAATTTTTCAGTTTAATCGTAAAAAGAAGGAAACAATATTAATTTTGAGCTTTTTCATTAAGAGCAGTTTTCCAATCTTAATGTAACAGAAATTTGTTATACTTTTGATTTATTCAAAATTTTTCCTGGATTATCTGGTACTAAATTACCCCCCCTTCCTAAACAAAACTAAATTCAGCGGCACAACAGCCCTTGAGGGCCAAGGCCTACTGCATCCATCTCAGTAGACGTGACCATTGGGCGCTGAGGTGCATAAGCGAATGTCCCAATCAGGTGGTCAGTCTGAAGCGAAACCCCCAGTGTTTAGTCCCCAAGCAAGCTTGGTACTCATTTATCGACCCACTGAAGGAATGAAAGGCTGAGTTGACTTTTCCCATCCAACACCTTTCTGAGGTGTTACCACTCGGCCATTGGGCCTCAACCGCCTACCCCCTGAAAAACACAATTTTAATTACAATTTAACAATTCTAGAAATTAAATGAACTGATTTATTCGATGTACAATGAAAGCTTAGCCATACCACCAAATTTATCTCTTATTTTTTTACCCTTCAAAGACCCCAAAAGGTAAATTTTTTCATAAGACCATTTTAAGTACATCTGACATACAGTTATAAAATTATATTTCTATCTTATTTAATGCATAAATACATATTCTTATCATTTCACCATTGTCCCTTCTTAGGATGGCTTATTATTGGGAGAAATTGTTGACATACACACTCATTCAAAGAATCGATTAATGTCGAGAACATATTCTTCTTTGAGAAAAAGGAAAGGTGTCAAAAGAATTTCGGCGATTCACAGCCACAATACAGAATTCCTTAAGCTAGTAAACACAATGCCGTTCAAAGATTATTGGAAAACTATTTGGAGACATTGTCGTCGAGCAGAGATTTTTTTTTTCATTCAAGTAAAATTCTCGATAAAAATTCGTTTATATAGTTTAGATAGTTTTCTGTCAAGAATTTATTCCAAATAACTTTGCCTATTCACTAAGTTTCACGAAATTATTAACATGGACTATGAAACTTTATGAATGGATTGAATTTTTAGCGTTTCATAGATACTTGAATGAATAACATCGTTAGCTTAAATTATTTTCTACCGAAATCGACCAATCCAAATTTTGGCTTATTGTGCCAAACACGTGGAAGAGAATAATTCAATTAATATGCAAAATGTGTAGAAATCGATTCTATTTAAGGTCCAAGAAATGAAAAAATAGTGAGTGCGGTTGGCAGTCTTCTGCAATGAAAACATTTAAAGCAAACGGAGTTGTAAGTAGAGGGTAAGTAGAGGGGGGGTCCCAGAAATATCATGGAATTGGATGGCACGCATATAAATTAGGAACAACTAAGCCTATTAATATTTAAAATACATTTTCTAGTTTTTACAGAACCCTTAAGTTTTACAGTCAGTAATTCTTATCCTTAGAAATATCAACTTGTAAACTTTCATGTAGAATTAGCACTAGAAAATCTCAGAAAAAGCAATTATATATTTTAAATTAACGCTGTTTCTCTCATCACACTGCATCAAAAATAATAGGCAATAATTCATTGTTTCGAGATGACAATAATTCATAAGTGGGAATGACATAATCTTAATTTCAAAACAAACAAATAAAATTTGCCAATAGTGAAATATTGTTACATTTGGTTTCATTAACAGTCGTTGTTTATATTTTGATACAAACTCATTTCTTCTCGCAATTCATTGTAAAATGATCCGTGATTCGAATCTGACGTTAAGTGCTGTGTATATCTTGTAAGTGAAACTGAATTGATTTAGTGGAAAGTTCAATGTGTATAAACTGTGCATTGTTGAAATAGTGTTTTTGTTTGATTATTATTTGAATCGTTGAATTGAAAAACCATTGTGCCGTACAATAGAGAGTACTAAATAAATATACTAATATTTTTAACATAAAAAAATAAATAACAGAAAATTATTTTAAATACTCGTATTTATTTTTTGGCGTTTGAAAATTTTATATTATTTAAAATTATTTTGAATCTTTGTATTTATTCTGGCATTTGAAAATTTCGTATTATTTATTTTCTAATATTTATCCTCTGCAATACATCACTCAATCCGGATTAGTATTTTACAGTGGCTTAGAATTTTTCTTACTACCGTGGTAAAACAGACTTCTACTTGTTCAATCATATTTTTATCGTGGATTTTGAGATAATAAAAATTTTATAAAAGCTAATAATAATATAAAATTAATGTGTTCAAGTTTAAAATATGGTTATTAATGTAAAATTATAGTTTATTACTTAAAATCATTAAAATATTTAGTTTAAAACAATGAAAACGGCTCTGACCTTAATTTCATTGAATGTTTTATTTTATTTAAAAATTTAATATTTCGAAATCATAGTTTATTAATTTAAATTGTCAAAAATAAAACATGTGCATTGCTATTTTTTGTAAAATGATTATCTATAATTTTATATCATTCAATTTTATTATTATAAATTTACGAAAAAATATTGTCATGGAATTAGGGTTATTTTAAATATCCGTTTTTCATATTTGTTTAGATCCTTGATCCTGACGATGTCTTCAGACGGTGGTAAAAGAAAAAAGAAAAGAAGATGAAAAAGAATTGATAGGAGCGGTTTACTCGGATAATGATAAAGATCAAGGGGAAAAATCTGATGAAATTGAAAGAAAGAGAAAACTCCAAAATAAAGTTAGGTATCAGCGATATAGAGATAAGAGAAAATGTGATATAACATTTAATTCGTGAATTTCTCAACATCAAGCAATAACAGTTGAATAGGAACAATAATTAAACGTCGTAAAGAACAAGACAAACAAAAAAAGAACGACGATCGATGCGGTTTTAACGCGATACGTAGATAAATTTGAATCAAGCATTTTCCTTTCTTACTTTAGTTACCATAAGCCTATTGTGTCTTTTTTAGAACAAAATGAAACAATTGAAAGTACAAAAAGTCTAAGAATTGTTGAAATTATTGATGACAATGATGCAAATAATTAAAATGTTACAAATCAAGTACATTGAACTTTAATTAAATACAAATAGTATCCATAAATAATATGATTGTATATTAATTGTTATTTTAATTGAATTGTATTTATATTTTGTCATGAACTTGTGTACAGCCCGTAATATATTTGAATAATAAAAAACCATATAAACATGCATATAACTGTTGCTCGGAGTGTCAATAGATGGAAAAACCAGATTGATGTTGATAATTTTAATTTAAACATTATGAAATTTCAAATTTTAATATTTAAAGTTCTAAGTTTTCACTTCCATTGACAGTCTCTACTTTTTTTTTTTTTTTTTTTTTTGCATATTTGACTTGAGCATGTTCTGAAATGTGTAGATACCAAATTTCACTGGGATATTTCAGGTAATTTTCTCTCCAGCACCCCTTGAACACTTGGAGTTTAATTATAGCCACCCTGTATTTTAAAAGCTTCGTTTAATACATTTTAAAAACTTCCGTACGTTTGCCTATAGTATATCGATATATGCTGTTTGGAGATCTCCTTCGGTGTAAAGATATAAAAATTCATTTAATAGTTTTTAAAAAAAAATTATAAAATTTCTAAATGTTCCAGTTATTTTTGTTTATTAAATAAAATAATTGATGCCATCAAATTTTTGTAGACATTAAAAGTCAAATTAATTTCTAATTGTCATTTATTTCTATCTCCATTAATTTATTTAAGTTTTCCATAATCCTCCGAAATCCTTTTTGAAGAAGGCTTTGAAAGAATTCGATTGGAAAGTGAATTTAGAGTGAGCGAAATTCGTTGGAAGTTTGACCTCTCCATGGCTTCTATTGAAAGATCTTTTAAAACCAAATGTCTTACGAGGATTCTCATCTGTGAGAGTGCGAATTTGTCCGAGAAACAAGAGCCTAAGACCTTGACCCCCTCAATGTTTCTTCAGGATGAATGATTTGGATCCAATTAAAAAAACTAATATTGTTTTGAGATGCAGATATATTCAGAAGGTTCGTGCAATTATAAAACAAAGGTAAAATTCACTGGATTAAAATTAAACTGGATTTTCCAGTTACCAAAAGAAAAGATAATTGGTACAAATAAAAAAAGGCTGCTAGGGAGAGGACTGGAACTCTTATCAATAAGAGACTGTGAAACTGCCAACTGAAAAGGGAAACTTATTAAGACCGATCCAGCGACTGTATTTTTGGAAATGACAACCAACGACAAGCAAGCCGTATAGGAAAGTCCCGGAAGTAGTAACGGAATCTTTTGAGCTTTATGACACTCTGTTTGCGTGACTCGCTCAGGACGAGAAATTAAACCAGTTAAAAGATTGGATTTATAAGTTTCTAAGCGAACTTTTCAACTTCCTATATTTAAATTCTTAAGTATTGATTTCAATTTGCATTATAATATTTTGAAATATTTGTACTGTTAGTTGTACTTTTTTGTTATCTCCAACTGTATGTATATATTATCTATATGTGTGTGTTCACTGTTTTTATCCCCCAACTTAAGGTGGAGAGAATGTTACGTCACGATCAAACCCCATGAGAGGTACGTTTCTCTGTTGGGGAGTGGCGACAGATGTAAGAGAGAAAAAGCTAAGAAATATGGCGAGAACTATGGATAGAAAATATGGTTGGAAAAATATGGCGAAAGAAAAGCTTTTATAAAAGGTTTGAGCTGTGCTGTTTTGGTTTAAATACATGTTGATGTTCTACAAACAAAACTCCCTTTCACAATCCCTCTTAGAAATTACAACTCATAATCTACTTGCATAAAAAATGACTGAACGGGATCTCTCTGGAATTCCAAGTTATGAAATAGAATAATAATAATAACCTCGCGCAGTGGAATGAATTACATTTATTTTTGTTAGACAATTTTATAAATCAGACCATCCCAGTTAAAAAAGAAACAAAGCTTTGAATTTGAAATAGAAAATTGTATCATAATCTACTTTCAAAAACAATTCTATTGCATTATTATCTTTGTTTAATTTTACAATCGTTTTAAAAACACTGAATGTTAAGCATGGAAAGATTTCACCCAGCTTCCCCTCTCAATACTGCATTCACAATGTTCGATGAGCATTTGAAATTCGCATAAAAACGGACTGTTTTAAATGTAACAGCCCTGATTCGAGAGCGCAATTTTGTTTCGATACTCCTTCCTGAAAATGATTTCGATGCTTTGCATCATCCCTTTGAGATGTTTATGAATTCTCTTGCGCTGGACACATCATCTATTTTGCTCAGCTAATCATTCGTTAGAGCTGAATTTCATGCTTCTGGAAATAAATGATTCCATTAAATACACTGTTTTAAAACATATTAAAAATGAATTCATCAAAGTAAATCTTTATTAATCCAATTCCCAACTCCATTTCTAAAAGTTTCTTTTTAATTTATAGTTGCTATAAATTAAATACAAACTTTTGCAACTAAAACTAAATACAATACAATAATAAACTAAATACAAATTAAATAAACTAAAACAGTTTGTATTTAGTTTACAGTTCTTATTAATCAAGCTGGTTATTCTCAACGTTTCAACTGAAGGCAGATTCTTGTTGCGAACAAAAAATAAATCACATTGCTTGATATATATATTTGAAACGTTCTAGATTTACAAACTATTCGTTTCAATGTATAGATCATGTTCTCTCTGCCCAATTAAGAATACTTCTTTAAACTATATCCTTATTCCCACGGATAATTTTAAAATAATTGTATCGATTCATAAAGGCAAATTATTATCATTTAATCTATAAATCTAATTAAAATATTTAATTAATGTTTTCGAAGGGATAAGGGGTGACGGTTTAAACTGATTGATCAAAAATTTTGTTTGAAATCGAAACTGGTCGAATAAAAAAATGATTAAAATGTTTGTCCATTATCTTCTGCCTCAAAAGGTGAATATAAATTTGTACAAAAAAGTCGAATTTCAAAGAGAGAAACAGTTCAACCCTAATGTACATAATTTTCTAATCACTATAAATACCTCATTAGATAGACGATAGTAACTTTTTTATTTTCGATTCATGTATTCAATAAAAAGTCTACAGAAAAGGATGTGTTAAAAAAATCCCAGAACATTCATTGAGTGGCAAGCATCAGCTGTAGAACACATTAAAATGCTTCATAATTTAAATATTTTAACAAATATTTACGAATATTAATAATTCAAAGTATTCGTTACATTATTTGTAAAAATAAAATACACTCATGTCCAAAATAATGTTTACATGCATAAATTCACGGATTTCTCAGAGACTATGACTTATAATTTAATGAATTTTCGTGGAATGATACATAACATTATGACACATAAATGCAAAAGAAAAAATTGAAGATTACCACATGTAGCATGAAACAATAAAAATGGTAATAAAGTGTGACAAAGAGAGTTAAGAAAAAAGGAATGATTCAGAAAAAGAATTAAGTCTTACGAATTTAATATGGAATATGATCTCCCCTGACTCGTACACACATATCACAACGTGTTTTAAGGCTGGAAATAACGTTGTTAATCACAGTCTGGGAATTAAACTCCACTCTTCCAGCAATGCAGTCTTCAGGCCATTTACATCTCTAGGAGGAGGATGTCTACGTGCAATGGCTCTTCCAAGGTAGTTCCATAAGTTCTCTATTGGGTTAAGGTCAGGAGAGTTTGCTGGCCAAGGTATTCGCTTAATGTCTTCACTTTCAAGGAATTCATCAACGAGGTTTGCTCGATGTGGACGAGCATTATCATCCATAAATAAAAAGTCACGTCCATATGCACCCCTGAAAAGTCTTACATAAGGATCTAAGACCTCATCCCGATATATCTGGCCTGTCACAGATCCGCTTCTGAACACGTGTAGAGGCGTACGTCCATCGATCATTATTCCCCCCCATACCATCACACCTCCACTACCGAAACGGTCACGTTCCACAATGTTCGAGGGATCATTTCGTGTTCCTGACTCCCTCAGATGTAAACACGTTTAGAATCACCTGTTAAACTAAACCGCGACTCATCAGTAAAGAGAACATGGGACCATTGATGTTCAGTCCAGTTTTGATGTTCTTTACACCAATTAAAGCGATTCCTCTTTTTCTGTGAAGACAGTAAAACACATACCCTTGGCTTTCTGGCATAAAGGCCTTTTTCGTTAAGCCTTCTGTATATTGTTTGCCGTGATGCAACAGCTCCAGTGGCGGCTGCAAGCTCTGAACTTAACTGGCGAGCAGTAGCCTTTCTGTTACGACGGGCAGTTAATGCCAGATACCGATCTTCAGAAGCAGTTGTCATTCGTCTCCGACCTTGTCCAGGCCTCCTTACAACAGTTCCATCATTTTGAAACTGTTTCCATAGCTTAGAGACTGTCTGTCTTGAAATATTCAGACATGTGGCTGTTTCCGTGATTGACTGCCCTGCTTCTAAACGGCCGATAATTCGCCACTTTACAGATTCTTCCAAATGATACCTCGAAGCCATAACAAACCACTTTGAGTCCCTACACACTGAAATCAAACGCTATGTTGCAGAAATTCACTCAAATATTCAGTTTGCGCAAAGCGCTTGATTCACACCCTTGAATGACGTAACGCCTAGATTTGCATATCACAAACCGTTTGATTACTTTTGATTGGATAATGTAATTAGGCTTGGTTTTCACACATTCCCTGCAAATACGGATCACATTGATTGGATATTTCATTGAATATCATCGTTTTTGGGTATGTAAAGATAATTTTGGACATGAGTGTATATATATATAAGCTCTAATAAAATTAAACCGTTGAAGTACAAAAGAATAAATATTATCTTCTTAGATAATTTTAGTTGAAATTTTGTATTTGTATTTTGTTGATATCTAGCAATAATTCGTGAAAAGTATTTTTATTTATTTACAGTTCTATACGTCTGTAGCTCTCCCCCACATGCACATTTATGAGCAAACTTTTTTTGTTAAAAATCTGCTGTAAACGAAAAAATTTTACACTCTAAAGATAAAAGTTCAAATGGACCAAACTTTAAAAAAAAGTAGACAAAAGAATAAAATATACTCTTGTAAGTTATAAAGTTTTCATATTTGACGGTGTAGACACAAAAATAATAACCGCAGGAAACATTTATCAGAAAAGACAGGTAGAAATTTTGCCCAATTCACTTTCGTCAATTGTTTCGTTTCACAAAAGAGGTGTTAGAAGTTGCCTCGTGTTTCTTTTATCAAACCACATGGCCATTAAAATAATCCCAAACATCGCGAGGAAAACTATCTTTATTGCTTTAAGCTAAATGCTTCAAAGAATTATATGATTGAAAATTAGCATTTTCTCAGAAATAAAACATCTGGGACTAAGGCAATCTCCATTTTTCAGGATTTATCGAACGTAAATATTTGAGGTGATAACTTTTATTACTTAAACGGAATTTAATGTGTAAGTGGAATTTACGAATAATATGTCTCACAGTCTAAAAGATTAAATTATGCGAAATTAATTCAAATAGGCTTTCGCTAAGAACCGAAAGATCTTTGATTTACATGTTAAAAGCACACATAAGCATTTTTACATTTAATAAATGTTTATCACTTTAAATCCTAGTTTTAATATTTAATTTCAAGTTTGGTTATTTGATACTAACAGAACAAGTGAATTAATTTGATAAAGTATAAGTGGAGCTTTTTGAATGTTTTCTCTAGCATTAATTGCTTTTTAAATGTAAAAAAAATAAAACATGTAAATTTGGTTCATAATATATAAATACATCATTTCACTCAGTTTTTGATATAATAAAAAGCATGTACTTCTGACTGAGCTTTCTAAATTACAAGACAATTTTCTACCTAACCAATACATAACATCACACCATTCCTTTATTTTATGTAAATGCTTCCGATAAGGAGATATGTTTAATTTTTTTAAATAACTTACATTTCTGTATAATTTCGAAATCGAGATGAATAACTATCTCTTTTTCTATACATATTCTAATGTATTAAATAACATTTAACGCAAAAACTACCTACCAATACATTATCCCAGCCTGTTCTTTATGTCACTTTGTTAAAGTGTTAGGGGTTATATATATATACGGTAGCCCAGTGGTCAAGGTATCGGATCATGGCAGACATGTCATGAGTTCGAGCCCAGTACCACTAAAAACCCGCCGTGTAGGGCAACGATGCACGTTAAATCTGTCGAGAGCTGAAACGTCCTCCCATGGTGTGGTGTGGTAGTTAGGAGAGGGGAGGGAGTGTCGTCCACGTCACTTGACCATGTTTCAAAATGACGTGGTCCGTCGCCAAAAGCCCTCCTGTAGCTGAACAGTGCGACGTTAATATTCACTCACTCCCTTTTAAAGTGTTTGTTGTAAATTAAATGAGATGGTGCTTCAAATATTCTGAGAGTTGAGATGATCAGTTATGTAATGATCTTTGTACTAATAAACTTTGTAATAATTTGAAATAACACAACATAGAATGGAACATAATAGAGTTCTCCCTCCTAAGAGGAGGAACTCTTTGATGCTAGAATTGTTGTATTACTTGACCGTGGACTCGTTAAGGAAAATCACTTCAATTAGTCTATCCTTTAGAAATGTTTTTCATAAACTAATGTCAATTGTTACTCAGTATTCTATTCAGTTTTAAATTTACACATCGATTTTAGAAAATCAAACCATTAGAGTATCGATCATTAATCCGTTATTCTTATATTAAAATCTTAAAATAAAGTCTCTTTTCCAGCATGATAATTTAAAAATTAATTAAGACCGTGTGTGTTCACAATACAATATTTTTTGTAATGCTGCACTTTCATGAAGAAGCAAGCCTATGTAGTAAAAGAAACGGGTGTGTTAAAAGTCCGTAAAATTTGATCATTGCACCTCTTTTGCAATTGAGAACTAATTTATTCAACACACCCAAGTAAATATGCCAAGCTCAGATAGTAATGGAAACTTTCTTCAAGTTTTAAGGAACTCAGTTAAGAAACTCTTTTGATTAATTGCTGATTAATGGCTGCGTCTTTTAGCATGAAATTGATTAAAGGTTTAGTATGCTTCGGCGAATACCTTTCATCTTCAAAATTAATCAAGTAACTAACAGTTACTAAAATAAATTTTCTCCAATGCGTTTTCCCAATAAACACTACGGGTTCGAATTTATCTGAGTGGAAAATGAAATCTTATGTTCACACAACTTTTTCAGTAAGGAATTTCATTTAGTGAGAATGTGCTTTCCAGTTATTTGTCTTAATCGAATCCACTAGATATTTTCCTTGCAAAGAGTTCTGCCCTAGATAAAAAGGTTTTGAAGTGTGTGATTGTTTATAAAATGCTAGATTAATTTTCGCTGAAAGAAAAAATTTATAATTTATTGGAGTAGAATTTCTTAAAATGAGATGTGCAATGTTTTGTAATGGACCGATTTTGAGTAATTTAGATCAATTACATCTTTACACAGAGGCTATTTCAATCAGTCATAATTTTTTTTTACGAATTTAATTTTTGCTGTCTCTTTTTCTTGTTTTTTGTGTTTATATAAAGTTATAAATTTAATAATAGCTTCCGCTAATGAGTGAAAGAGTATTGATCATTCGGAAAGAGAAACCTAATATTTTTAAACTCTCAATTATACTCTGCAGTATATAAAAATATCTTTCAAAAAGTGGTTTATATTAAATTTCGAATAAGTTATAAATTAATTTAAACAATCATTTTTGGAACGTTAAGAAAAGAAATATCATCATCTCTTACAAAATTAGAAATACTAAATGGTCTTTCTTATAGACAAAGTTGTTTTTTTGCCAAAATGGATTAACTGTGCATAAATATTTTCTATTCATTTCAATTAACCTTCTAAGTCAATTATTTGAGCAAGTTAGGCTGTTCTGTAAATATATGTAGTGCCTGAAAGGAAAAATTTTACTTGAAGAGAATTTAAAGTAATATTATTTCACCCTTTTTCAGTGAAGTTCAAAAATAATTGTTTAATCATAGGAAAAAAAGAGAGAAAGGGCAAAATGACTATTCCAGAGTGTGAGTGGAACTCTTAATCAAAAAATAATGCTGTTGAAAAATGTTACATTTGTGTGCCCATTGAATGTTTCCAACTGCCTATTCCTGGCCAACACCGCTTAATCCTTGTATTTTGGAATCAGATATTAATCACTTTCTGCAAGCCAACTTGAGTTACTACAGATACAATCTCAGAAAAGTCAACTCGGGATTCATCGCTTATGAGTCGACCAACCAAGTTATTATGAGGGTATAAATCGGATTTTTTTCTACCTAAATAACTTTTTATCCCCTGTAGAGAATATATAAAATTCAGTAGGCAGAGAATCGAAGAAGCAACATCACTGAAAAAAAACACACCGATACATTAATGGAATCTAATTTGAATAGGATTAAGCCGTGATAAAACAACACACCAGCTGAATGTTTGAAATGTCATTTGCATCGTTCAAGTTTCTTCTGGAAGTCTTCTAACAAAATTCTCTTCTAATACACTTGTATCCCCTTCATTTTCAGTTAGAGGTTCATGTCTACATGAATGCGTGAAAGGGTAGAAATCATTTTTCTAATTCTTGATTATTTGCGGAAGTGCCGAAGAACTAACTCAGTGCTTGGGGTGATTCCCGAGTTAACGCGAGGTAAATGTTTTATGCGTGGTTAATTAATTATCCCCGGGCCAGAGGAAGGTTTTAATAACTACAGTTTGTAATCGATAACTCAGTCGTCAGACGCACTTACTCTGTTATGTTTTGCACTCTCCGACGAATAATTCTGCATTCCTCTGAGAGAGCCTTTCGCGCATATTGTAAGGAAGCAAATTTTGAGAAAGTTTTATAACGGGAAAGAGCAAGATATATATATTATATATATATATATATATATATATATATATATATATATATATACATTAAGACCTATATATATCAAGTTCTTTTATTGATTTAATTTTGAATTAACTTAAGAAATGAAACGAAAATTCACATGTGTGCTGCTTTCAGTTGAGGCAGATTACTTATTTCTACATGGTACATATTCTAGTACAGAATACAGTGTTTGGAAAATAATATGAAATATATGATAGAGTCAGGACTTGTGACTCTGAATTAAAGTTAAAAGATGAAGATGCTGGTATATATTTCATTTTTCAACACAGTGTACACGACACAAACATGAAATCTTTCTTTTTTAGGGAGATTTACTTTTTACACGAATCAAACTCTTATCTTTTAAACCACCTGTTTATCAGAGTCTTGATAAAATTACTTAGTGACCGAAAGCTATACCATGTTAAACAATCTTTTATCGGTCAATAAATTGTCCGAAAATTCAGTGTACAAAAGGCTATCAAGTCTTAAACATGCTGAGGCAAATAGACGTTATGTCATTTTTATAATCAGGGAAAACGGTTCCGAATACGAACACAATTTATAAAGAAGTAATTAATAATATGAATTTCATATTTTCGCGGACAGTAAGCATTTTTACAAATTTTCTCTCTTTTTTTGAAACATAATCACCATTCTAAATATCATGTGAAGGCCATTTTAAATATCAATTTTATGCGAAGCATAAAGAAATCTAAGAATTGTCTAAATAGAAACCTTGTTCAAGAACAAATTCATTATAAAGAAATAAAAATAAATTTCCCCATTATAAAAAAATAATCCATATTTTATTACAGCTTTCTTAATACCTGTGTATTTTACTTGGAATTCGATAGCAATACTTTTATTTATTTCTTATTTTATTTTATTTATTTATTTTGCTGTATCATTCCAAGTTAACATCTTAAAATGATCCTTTTTGTAATTTTTATAACATATTTCGTTTTATTAAAATTTGTAAGTTAGCAACTTCAAAATATATACGAGGAAATAATTTAAACAGTATTAAGTATTTAGAAAAGAATATTTGGAGCATATACATATATAAAATTTAAGAATAACACAAACTGATCTATTTCAATAATACAATAATTTAATGAAAATAAGCAAAAGGAAAATTTTGAAATGTATACCATACTTTTAAAAAAAAATGCTTTCTTATATGCATTTTAACTGTATTAAATTTGAGGAACATGTTATAATTCTTTCGCAAAAAATAATTCCCTTACAATTAATAAAAAAAATGAAATAGTCTCTAATTTCATCTCCAGAAACAAATGCATTGTTTTATTTTCTTTCTAAATCTTTATTACCTACTTTTTCTTGTATAAAATGTTTTATTTTAATTTCCTATCGCAATTTAGTTAATAAATAAGAAAAATTCTGATTTTGACTTCTGTAAATAAGAAAGCAGGTAACAATTAAGCTATTATTGAATAGTTGCTCTAGTTATTATTGAATAGTTGCAATAAATATTCTGAGAAACTCAAGTTCACACACAACATTTTTAACTTAATTTTATATTTCCTTCCTTTTGGACTGCTCTTTTCGTATTAGGCTCAAAATCAGACTAAATAAAAGCTAACAGGATATTTGTCAAAAAATAAAATCCGTTTAAAATTGAGCAATAAAAACAAATATTTTTTTGCAAATCCTTACATGTTATCAAAGAGTTCATACACAGGCCTCCAAAAGTGAAGGTATAGCTTCTTTTTCGAAGTTCACCACTAAGAAAATAGTAGTAGCAATAAAATTCATAGTTTATTTGAAAAAACATTTACAAAAAAAATAAAATAAATAAAACCCGATAATTATCACATTTATTTTAAAGAAATAGACACTTATATTGAAGTGGGAGTAAATGCGTGTGTGTAAAAATCTAACTTTGGCAACTCAGTGTGTACATTATGGCAGTGTTTCTCAAATTGTGGGGCGCGAGCATATTGAAAATAAAAGGTTTAAAAAATAATTTTTTGGAATGAAGTAAAACAAAATGCTTTCTGACATAATAAAAAATACACATTTACACTGATATAATTTATTTTTATCATCTGGTGATCATCAAAAATAAAAGATTCCACTTCAAACGCTCATAAGCCATCTTTGATCCTTTAACCAAATTAAAAAAAATTTTGTTTGCTTTGCGGTCAATATGAGAACGATAAGATAATTTTTTTACGTTTCTTTTAACGATATCAAAGAATGAGAGATTTTTTTTATTGTGCTTCTTCTAACATAAAATATTACTTTAGCTGACCTTCGAACTTACTGGATGGTTATCTCCATCTTTCTTTTTTTAGGGAAGTTGTAAATATATATATTATTTTTCTGTTTCATCTTTTTCCATGTGAAAGAGTTTTATGATATATGGATAAGCATGAGTATTCTGAAACATATAATGCATAATGAAAAACGTTTTACACAATTATTTTTTAGAACATGCTACACTTTCCCCATGAACAATTTTGTAGTTTTGATTGCCGTGTTGTACGACTTATTATGGTTTATAAATGTAAATAAGCAGAATATTAAAAAAAAACGGGCATCTGTGATCCCTATTGAAGGAAGTTGAAACTGATCAAGCAATTTAAGAACCTACTGAAATAATGCATATTAATTAAGATTGGGAAAGTAAATATCAGAAAAGCGTTAGACATGAAACGTTTGAGTTGATTTGAAATTTTTAAATGCTGCCTAAAGATTTCTGTGAAGAAAACTATGAAACCATAATGTAGCACTTCGCCTTGTCAAAAAGACACAAGGAAGAAAAAGTTTAAAATGCTATTTGTAGATCATCAAACAACAGCAAAACTACAAAACGTGAACAAAATATGACAGTTTAGCTGGAAAATAACGTTCCTGTGTTGTTAGCGAAAAGTGTCTGTGATTTATGTCCTTTATTAAGGACACGCACATTTGGAACATTTTCTTTAGTTTTATTGGATTTTTTCTCAATATTTCTAAGAAAAATTGAAAAGTCCTTGAAAGTAGGTAAGTATATTTTCTCTTAATTAAATTATTCACTGGAATTGTGATTTGTATCATGTATAGTAAAAATAACTATAAAATAAATTATACAATAGCTTTAAAACAAACTAAAAAACACGCTTTTATAGTGAATCGAAATAAAAAGTAAAAATATATATATATATATATCACTTAAAAGTAACATATACAAAATTTAATACTTATCTTGTTAATTTGTACGGTTTATAATTATGATCGTATTGTAGCTTTAGTGCCAAAGTGCATCATTATTGCATTCAATACATTATTATTTTGAGGGGGGGTTGCGATAAAAATTATGATTGAAAATTGGGTCGGCAGTAGTGAAAGTTTGAGAAGCACTGCATTATCGATTGCTAACCTTCAGTAGTTGATGGTGATAATATTCAAGAAAGTCCAAAGAGTCGGATTTGTTAAAGTGACAGGAAGTCAGATGGAAATGGGATTGTCAAACGTTAATGCTGCTATACGTCTCGCAGTTTGGTCAAAAGACTGTGGAATCATTTTAATTCTGGAGAATTGTGCCTAGAAGACGTATTCCAAGAGTGGGAGAACATTTTCCAACTCCGAATAATACTCAGCTCGTTCCAGATCGCATCAAGAAGAAGAATCTCCACTACGCTTCCAATGCAAAACTCAATGCAAGAAAATTAGTTGTATATGTTCTTTTGATTCGACGACAGAGAGGTACCGGTTTATTTTGGGCCCCACAACAATGAGCTTCTATACTGTTCAGAAACGAATCCAGACGAAATGCAAATAATTTGTTTGAATGTAATAAAAATTCACAATATTTGCTTGGATATTTTTGGTAGAGATTAAATCAAACAAATTAGCAACAGTAATATTTTCCAATTTCTGAGTGTGCAAGTTTTAAATAATATGAAAATTTAGCACAATGCGCGTATTCTAACTTTATTCAATTCTTAATGGGAAAAATTATAACTATGTATATATCCGTAAATTAGAAACGACTAATTAAGAAACTTACAGAAATAAATCCAATTCGAACAATGTATAGTGATAAGCATTAGTTAATTGAAAAAATAAATGTATAATAAATAAGATCAAACGCTTTTTTATACTTTTATTGTCAATGAATATTAACGAGTAAGAATGTGGGATTGAGATTTTCGTAAAAAGATGTTATCAATTTGCATGTTAATGACTAAAAGGAGAGGTTCATCTTAAATAAAAATAAAAATTATTAATAATTTAAAATTATATTTCTTAAATATTTTTAATCGAATAAGAAAACTTTTTTATAATTAATACTGAAAAACCTTTCCCCTTCTTTCTTAATAATAATAAAAAAACAGACATTGAATAACTAATTGGGAATTGGATTTATTTTAATAACTTATTCTGAATGCGTATGTGTGATACAAAGTGACTAATTTGTAGGATTCCTAATCGTAATGATAAATAAGATGCTGTTGACATTTTTTATTGGTTTATTTGAAGTATTTTACGTGGCCGCGGTTGCAGAGTGGTCATGGTCTTGAATTCGTGCCGGGCATTGTTATAATCTCGAGACATGAATTCGAGACCACTGAAAGTTCACTGAATAGATTGTCATACACATGTTAAATATGCTGAGGCTCAAGTTCCACGTTGCCATAGTGGGGGAATTATAAGAGCGGGGTGCCATTTCAGATGATTTCCTGGTCACTTGAGCATGGATTAAAATTAAGACGTTAGTTAATTACAGGATTTAATGTTCGCACTACCTTGTGGACTTAAATCTTATGCTAGACTTGAACTGAGCAAACTTTTGAATTGCAGTTTTTACAGACGATTTTGCTGTTGTCACCACAGTACAGAGATCTCAGCACCAACACAATTCTGGACCAAATATCTTAGAAAAACTTTTAATTTCCCCCGAAAAAACTTACACTATTGCATTCTGGAGCACTAAATCTCTCTCTCTCTCTCTACCAGGTGTCCACAATTAAACGACCCTACTTCAAAATTGTCTACAGACGAAACTATTGTTCAGAAAGTTGTAAAATGTTGTGTACGACATGAAGAAGGGATGGGAATTTGTTCGAGCGAATAAAATAAATAGTTCAAAATTTCACCACTAGAGGGCGTTTTTAATGGAGTTCATATTTAACATACATTTATAACAGTTTACAAATTTTGTTACAACAATAAATGCTTAACATGATGACCATCGTTTTCAGCTACTATTTGAAATCTTAAGATAGCATGTTCCACCGTTGACCGCAGTGTGTTCTAGGAAATGTTAAGAACATGTCGTGAAATACTGTCTTTGAGATCAGGTAAAGTCTTTGGTTGATCACAACTTACCAGCTGTTTTAAATGGCCCCAAAGCCAAAAATTGCATGGATTGAGGTCAGGCGATCGGGGAGGCCACAGATGACTAAATTGGCTGCTGATCACACGTTCTTCTGTAAAGTGATGTTTGAGAACGTCCGTAACACAACGTGTAATGTGTGGAGGAGCTCCATCTTGCATAAAAATTATGCGTGAAAGGCACTGACGTGCTTGCAGATCTGGAATAATTTTATTCCGTAATAACGATGCATATCACTGTCCAGTGGTAGAACATGTTACTGGACCTCCAGCACCTAATTCCTCGAAAAAATACGGGCCAAGAATAAAAGACGCGGAAAACCCACACCACAACGTTACTTTTGGTGAGTGTAGCGGAACTCGTAAGGTGGAATGCGAATTCTCTGTTTCCCAAATTCGGCAGTTGTGAGTATTCACAGAACCGTGCAAATGAAAGTGGGCTTCGTCTGTCCAGAGGATACCCAAGGCCATTCTGGATCAACTTCCAAACGTGCAAGAAACTAGAGTGAGAACAGATGTCAAATCTCGAAATCATGTGGAAGCAATTCCTGCACAAGTTGAAGTTTGTATGTATAGTAACGGAGAATGTTTCGCATGATCTTCTGGACAGTTGAACGAGGCAGATCCAATGCTTCTGCTACACGGCGAACACTTGTACTAGCCTGCACGTTGGATGTTTTGTCCTCTGCCACCTGAAGTGCAACTTTCTCTATTGCTTCCGCAGAAACACGTTTTCTTCCTCTTCCAGAACGAACATTCAACGATCCTGTTTCTTCGAATTTGGTTACCATTAATCGAAGATTTATAGCTGTCATTGGACCTTTTCGCATCCCCTTTAAAGTCCGAAATTTCTGTAGAGCAACTATTGCGGAATTATCGTTTTGATAGAATAACTTTACTAACAACGCTCGATCTGGTAAACATAATGACATTCTGATTAGCAATACCGAGCACAATGAAAATAAACTAATCTTCCATGAAAGTTTATTGCTTTTACAACAGTTGCTGTGTGACGTCGAAAAAATTTGCATATTTTCGTTTTTCTTCGTGTAAATCCTTTGAATGTTAGTCATCGAAGAAGTTTACTTAAAATTTGCAGTTCATTTTAGAGATTGTGTTTTTTAATGAGTATCAGTTATTGTGTTACCGTGTCCTGTGGATGGCCTTCATTCAAAAGCGCCCTCTAGTGGCGAAATTTTGAACTAATTTTTTTTATTCGCTCAAACAAATTCCCATCTTTTCTTTATGTCATACACAACATTTTGCAACTTTCTGAACAATAGTTTCGCTTGTAGACAATTTTGAAGTAGGGTCGTTTAATTGTGGACACCTGGTATATATATATATATATATATATATATATATATATATATATATATATATATATATAAATGTCATGATTTTATAGACAGAATTAGATTAAAGTTTAAAAAGGAGATCTTTATTCAATCATTTCGACATATCTATTCTGACACTGAGAGCAGGGAGTAAAAAAAAGCACCACAATTCGCCTTTTTGTTAATAAAGCTTTTCTTAAGTACCAAATTCGAAAAAACCCGGAATTCAAATTCCATTGAAAATTTTATTTGTGTACACTCTTTTAAATTAATTTTTAATAGAATGATTCGTCTTATAATCAGGTTTATAGATGTCATGTGTGTTAAAGTCAGGATCGAGATTGGATTTGAGGTGTGCATCTCTTATTTTAGGGCTCCTTACAAAACATTGAAATTAAAAACCAAAAACTGTGTCTTTCAGGTTCGCAGTCGAATTCTTTGTCTTATGAGTTATAGCAAACAACATTAAAATTAATGTTCGCATTGACACTTTGTCATTTTTATCCTTAAAAATGTCCTAACAATAAATCTACGAATATTAATTGAATAAAGAATAAACTTCCGATTTTACAGCATTTTCTGAGTTAAGGCTCAAGTAGTAAAAAATTTTTTCAACTTATTATTATGCTGAGGATTCCACTGTGAATGGTATAAAATCCTGCTCCTCGCAACGTATGGCAATGAAATCTGAATAATTAAATTGAGGAGCGGTAAAAATGTAATACTGGCTTCCAGGTCAAACCCTTCCGATCCAAACCCAACTAAGTAACTCCATTAAAGGTTATTCCTAAAGAACCATTTGTTTGTTGACTCAAGGGGCTGTTTTCAGGGGGTTTAAATCCTTTTGGATGGTTCTTTTGTGTAATAACTCTTGTGCAGCTTCAAAGTGCGACGTTAATTAATTCGTCACGAATACTATTTTATCGTATGACGCTCCCAATCTGAATTAGGAATGCATCTCTTTTTTGAGTTGCTAAGAGACCAGGATTGTAAAAGAGAATACGAAGACAAAATGTTCTTTCAAAAGAGAAAAAGAATTTTTCTTTTAAATTTACCATATTTTATACACATTTTCATGCATTGCTATCCACTTCTGAACTGTGGTCCAAATTTCAAGTTTCTAGCTCATCGGGCAGTTAGTTTAAAATCAATTATAAAATTCCTCCTGGATAGGCATACAAGAAAGCGAACATGGTAAAAAAAATTAGTACAGACGTTAACTCACAAAAGATTAACAAAAAAAAAAAAAAAACAAGGTGAATAAGATAGACAATATAATTTAACTGATATTTTCTTTAAAATCCATTTAATTTTACATATTCTTAAAAAAAATAACTTTTCCTTCAAACCCAAGAGAGAACATTTGAAGCCAATAGAGCCACGTATGAAAGACAGTTGCTGCTGAATTTCAAATTGTGTCAAAGGAATAGAAGAAATCTGCTTCTATCTTTCTCAAAAAGAAGGAATCAAATCCAAGATCTTCTACTCATACTTCAAATCTTTGTTTTGAAATCTGTGTCATCAGTAAGTAAACTGCCTGAGAGAATTGCCACTTTTAAAAAGGTGACGATAAGAGAGTTCGAATACATAGCATTTGTGTCGATAGATTTTTTCATTATTCTTTGGAATTCCATGCAACAGACAAGAAATAAAAGCTATAATGTGAAAAGTATTTCACTTGGTTTTGCAGAATTCAGACGTTTAAAATAGCTCAGCTTCACAGTGGTCTACTTTTTCTTTAAGATACGTACGGGATTAACGATCCCGTGGTTCCATAATAATATTTTCTTTCTTCCATGGTGTTTGCAGTCTTTGGTAAAAATGGGGGAATCACCATCGGGATATTATAGCAATCTTTTTCTATTTTTAATTCTTTTCTTTCTGATTCTATGGTCTCTTTTCTTTTTTATAACGTTTACAAGGTTTCATGTAGATCACATGTATAAGTTTTTCGTAAATTAGCAAGTGTTTGTAGAAGTTTCATCAAATACTAACCTAGTACCAATAAACGAATCGAAAGAATTGCTGAGTATTATTGCCTTAAAGAAAACATAACAACCGTCATTTATCATCACGATAGCTTGAACGAAAATAAACTGTGAAAGGTGATATTAATTATACAATTATTACATTATACTTCCATTATTAAGAAAGATTAAGCAACGTATTATTCTTATTGAAAGGAGATAAAATTTTATGATTAGTCAAATGTGGTTATGTCTCCACAATTTGGAAAATGTAAAAAAAGTTTTCTTTCGTCTTTAGCAATTCTGTTGTTGTTACTAATGCCACCTGATCCGTAAAGTTCGGATCAAGACCCACGAAATTCATCATGGTAAAGAGCTAAGTGACGCCTGTCGTTAGTCGTAAATTTGAGCACCATATGGGTGATAGAACGACATAGCTAGGTTTCACCCCAATTTTTAGGGAGAACACTAAAAGTGTGGTCTGGTCCTCCCACCTCTCTTCCCCTTCCACCAACCTCACGAGAGGACTTGTGTCTCGACGGCTGTTTAGAGTACACCCATGCCTCGAAGGCACTATACATTTACAAAAATCCATGTCTTCTCCGGGATTCGAACCCAGGCCCAACGGCACAGCAGCCAGCATCGCTAACAACTCTACCGGATGGGCGACAGCAATTCTAGAAACTTTATAAATCAGCCTGGTGTGTTGCTAACATCGGATTTCTATAGAATAAGCTATATTGTTTATTTCTGTAGAATAATAAAATGTTTTTAATGCAATGCCTTCTAAGAAAAGACCAAAGGGAGATTGAAAGTCTGTGGGATCATCTGCTAGAATCATCTGAGGAAGGATGAATACCAAGAAAACAATTGGGACGAAAATCAATAGTCATTATTTGGACATAAAGTAATATCATATATAAAAATTATTTTTATATATAACAGCTGTCCTAAGTCAGCAATGTTTATAATACTGCAACATCTCTCTCTCTCTCTCTCTCTCTCTCTCTATATATATATATATATATATAATTTTTAATACATCTTTTCTAAAATCTAATGTTTTGTTTATTTTTCAATATCGTTTTTTTTGCTTCAGTTTTAGTGATGATTCATCTCTCTATAGTAGAGAATTTTATAACTATGAATTTATGTATATATATAGTTATATACTGCTATAGCAGTCCCACCTTGAAGTAAATTTTAATTTATTTTTATAGAGTATTTATTTTTAACGACCTCTCTACAAAGGCTCAACTAGAATTTTTGAAATATATAACTTATAAGTGTGTTTATCCATATTTTACGACAACAGAGGGGAGCAATTTTAAGAAAAAAAAACGCCGATAATTATTTCAATTGGTGGCAACTCTGAAAATAGTGGAAAATTTTCAAAAATTCTAGTTGAGCATCTGTAGAGAGGTCTGAGATATAGAGGCAAAATATTATTATAATAGAAGCTTTTTTCACAAAAGGAGAACATTTTGAAAAAAGATTATTCTAAGTTAAGGTTTTGCCGAAATATTGTATTTAAATAATATTTTTTGTCAAAATGTCCTTAAAACAATTTTATGCATGTGTTCTAATCTGAGTGATATTAAATATCATGAAAATTATCTATTTGTGCACTTTTTTAAAATCACGGTTACGAACGTAGTTAGATACCTTAATATACGCAATAATGTTTTTTTTTTGAGTTTCTTATCATTTGTTACACGCGCACATTGTAAAGAATTTCTTCTTTTTCTTACTTTTCTAGAAAATTATGTTTCAAACTAAGAATAAATCAGAAAATAAATAAATACTTAAGATTGCTTTTATTCTCTATATGTCGCAATGTCTAATCATTTTAATTTAAGCTATAGCAAAGTATCTTAGCAGTATTCGAGAAAGCTTGTGTTGTTAAAAATATCGCAACAAATATTACACAATCTTCTACAGTCCAAGTTGAAAACCCTCTAGCACAGCTCTTTTGAAGTCCATAATTCACTTTGCTTCTTTTCCAGTAATATATATATATATATATATATATATATATATATATATATATACATTCACACACTCATGTTTTACCGTTTTTTCATACTATTGCTGCAAAAATATGAAGCGTTCTCTAGAAAACTGACCGCCTAAAGGTTTGAAGAGTTCCTTTAAAAACGTTGGGGAGATGAAACCCATCTAAAATCGGTATTGATTTTAGATTTGCGGCCGAGATCTGAAAACACTTTAGAGTTTGGACTCGAAAAAATTCACAAAATCATTTCTTGACCTCATTCACTCCATGTAAAATACCGAAAATTGGGTCTAAAATGGGTTTTGAACGAATTATGTAAAACATAATTCGTATATCACTCATAAATTGATAATAATTACCGAGGTATTCTTAAATCATAATTCGCTTCAAACATCTCTATTTTAGAAAAAAATATCTGTTTTGATTTTATGTAAATAGTGCTCTTTCTCTATTTTAGAATTTTGACTCATAGTCGAAAAGTGACTTCTGTTAGATACCGATAACTTTAATGCTGACAACAAGAAGAAAAAGGTGAATTTTTTAAGGAAATTATTTCCAAAATGCTACGATTAAATGGCCTTAGCTCTCCAAGAAGAGTCGGATTGAATATGCTTCTCAAAATTGGTTGAAAGAATCATTTTATTTAGTAATTTATTCTCTGTTTCGTTTCCAAGAAAAAAAGGTAGGCATTGGTTTGATTTCTATTTTAATAAACGTACTTTCTTGGTAACGAGTTCTCCTGTGCGTTTCTTAACGAGGCTCAAAGGCTACTTTATGACATTGTTTGTATGAGAAGCTGATCTTGTGAAAGAACCGTGGGGAATGCAAATAAGCATGAATCACTCGGTGAGCTATCAAGTGCTTGGGAGCGATATTGGTGGAAAAGGAATCAGTAAAAGGTCCCGAGTCAATTCGATTGAAAGGATGCTTAGTTGAAAGTCTCTCTCAATTAAAGTTAGTATTATTATTATAGATATTCTTGTCAGAATTGGGTTAGAAAACAGCTGTATCCATAAAATAATTTTTTCTATTTTAACCGAATCAAAGGCTTATTAAAACTACTACCACTTCTATTTTTAATTCGGGCTCTACAGTGTTTCATAGTGCATCATAACCTTTTTTGAACACATGCTTCACCCTTTTAGAGGCTTCAATCTATACAACGTACATTAGACACCAATCGTCTTTGTTGAGGCAAGTCACTCAATCACCTATTCCTAACCGTAACTACTGCAGGGCGTTCCAGTCAAGTTTTCACTACTCTTACAATTTTGGCAAGCCTGTTCCGCATACCGTGTAAGAAATTAACAATTTGTGCTAAAAAAAGGAAAATACGTTATTGTGCTTTGGGATAATTTACAGTTGATACGATTCGCGAAGGAATGTTACTACATTGATTCATTGTGTTTTACAATATCACATTATGATCGAATGTTTTATTAAATGACGAATTTAGTTTCAGGCTCTAAAACACAGATCCGTACTACAATTAAAATAAGATGACAAAATAAAATATATAAATGTTTTGTTTCTGAGATCTCAATACAAAGCATTCGAACTGATATTCTATTGATATAATATACAGTGGTGCCCAAATTTGTGGACACTTTTGAAAATTTTTGTTTTTTAAGTTTGTAAGCATATAGAAAATATTACCTTTGACAAAATACAAAGTGGTCTATATGATTTTAAAGAAAATTTAATTCTGTATTCAATACAATAAACCAAATTAAAATATTTCAAATGCAAAAATGTTAATTACCAATACACATGAAACACTGATGATAGTAGCGAGTACTTAGTAGGGTAGATTTTATTTTTTATTTTTTATTACAGCTTCCCAACGATGTTTCATTTAGTTGACAATCGTCTGAAAATTTTCCTTTGTTATTGCCATGAAACAATTTTATCCTCCTTCTTATTTCATGGGTACCTCATTCGGACAAGAGTTTTCCAAATTTTCAACAGAACTCAATTCAGGACTGTTTCCTGGAGAGGACAACAATAATATTGAGTCAAGAAGCAATTAAACCAAATTCAACAGTAAACTGGACACCTGGAAAGAGATGTAAGATTATTGTGGAACGAGAAAAGGGTCTCTCCTTTGTTGAAATTGCAAGACAGCTGGAGTCTGAAAGTTTTTCTTAAGATGTCAGGAGACAAATTTAATAAAAAACGAATCAGGAGAAAAGGCCGAAAAATGTTCACCACGTCTGTTGATGACAGAAGAATAAAAAGAATACGTCTCCAAGATAGAAGAATGCCATCAAAGGCTATCAGAAATGATCTGAATGATCCGTCCAGTTCAAGAACAACCAGGAAAAGATTAACATAAGCTGGACTAAGAGGTAGAATGCCAGGAAAAAAGCCTTACTCAATTTTCAGCAGTGCATAAAGGAGTACAGTGGGCAAGGGAACACATTAATTGGCAAGTAATCAGTAGTCACTATTTATGAAACTAAGATATTCTTATTGGGAAGTGATGGGCAAAAATATGTAAGGCATAGAATAGAAGGTCTGTGTCCTGACTGCATTCAGGCAACTGTGAAGAGTCCAGTTAGTGTTATTATTTGGTTTTTCATGTCAACAGATGGCATTGGTCGCTTTCATGTCGTCGATGGGACACTTAATGCCAGAAAGTTCATTGACATTACCTTTTACCTTCCATTAGAGGTCTCGTTCTAAGTAATGCTTCATTTATTTTTCAGCAGGATTCTACTCCCTGCCACACAGCAAAATGATCGATATTATGGTTTCGAACAAAGATCATTGAATTGTTATTCTGGCCAGGAACCAGTCCTGATTTCAATCCTATCGAAAACTTGTGGTCCTGTTTGAAAACTCTTGTCTGAATGAGGCACTCATAAAGTAAAAGAGAATTAATTGAGGCTATAATTGTTTCCTGGTATCAAACAATATCGAGAGCTTAAGAGCATTTTCAGCTCAATGAAACATCGATGTGAAGCTGTAATAAAAAATAAAGTTTGCTCTACCAAATACTGATAATTCAATTAACAATAACAATTATAATCAGTATATAATGTATACCTATAATTATTGCAGTTCAACTTTTTCGTATTGCAAATTTTAGAATTTTGTTTTTATATTGGATTTAGTATTAAATTCCCGTTAAAATTATATACTTGGTTCTGCATTGGTTAAACGTAGCACATTTTCTATAGACATACAAATTAAAAAAAAAACATAAAAATTTCCAAAAAAAATCAACAATTTTGGCCACTGCTGTATATATATATATATATATATATATATATCCGGAGCATTAAATTACGTTTTGTGAAAAATTGTAATAGTGCCTGATTTAACAGCAAAATATTAGTTTTTGAGGCTTATTTAGTTTCTTAATACATTCACATATTTTAAAGCATTTTTTGCAGTATTTTTTATGAAATTATAATTTTCAAGGCAGGGATGTCAAAATATTTCGGAGAGAATTATAATAGAACAATATGTACTTGTGTGTGTTCACATATTGTTACAGTTGAATAGAATTATAGAATTTTATATAACAAATTATTTTTCATCCCATTCCTACTGATTACCAATAATGATTGTCAATATAAATATTTAATATTAGAAAATAACAGATAAATAGAAAATAAGATAAATCATGAGTTTGCGTGTTCCGCTTTTATTGTTACCCTCATCTAACTCGAGTTTCAAATCCCCCGATCATTTTCTTTGATATCTAGTATTCACTGAAAGGATTATCAAATCCATGAAATGTTCTACTAAAGTATAAGTCAACTTACTAAGTGCGTGATTATAGATCAAGATCTACTAATGATTCAATAAGATTTACTTTCTTAATAGGCTTTCCTGATACCATCACGCGAAGTAATGACTTTGGGGGGAGGACTAAACTGTTAAGGAAACCAGGCTCATTTTATAGGGGGATGCCTTCTTTATATATAAAGAGGGCTTTTAAATGTCTTTCAAGGCCTACTAATGACGACACTATGAAAAAAATGCAACAGATGATAAAGTTAGACAATGAAGCCTCGTGTTTAGAATCGAATTGCCTCTTCCTACTAAAAATCATAACTAATGGCTACTAAGGGATCTGCTTTAATTATATATATATATATATATATATATTCTTTTATTAATTTTTCCATCATTATTAAACATATAAATTTAAATTTTCACATGAATGCGAAAGCTATTTATTCAAACGGTGAGCTTCTCATGCGAGATTCTTATGTGAGGTTCCCACACACATACTTAGAATGAATTTTTTGTTACTGCTTAGAAATTATATGTGTGAACGCATATGTTTTCCTTAAAAGTTATGTTAAAAGATACAGTTCTATTCCTCTCCATTTATTGTACCATTTTACTATAAGTATTTACTCGACTATTTTACCTTATGATTATTAATACAGGTGACTAAAGTTTGAAACAAAAATTGCACTTATAAAAGAGACAAGAAGTTATTATCCTTGATTCGCGAACCCAAGTTTTAAAACTATTTGTTTCTTTTCATGCTTACTTTTTCATATTGACACTGAGAAACAAGCTTTTTGAGATTCAAATCAACATTTATTTCACAATTCAAGTGTCACCTCACAAAACTCGAGTGAAATCAATGGTTTGGTAGTTATCTGTACAGGGGGCGAGATTATTACTTCAGTATTACATCAACAACTCATATTCTAACATAAAATGGGATTATTAAGGTATCCGAACACTTTCGGAGTACTTTTTAACTATACAGCATATTTAAACATTGTAAATGCTTTTTTAGGACTCAATACCAATAAATCCTAATATTTAACCGACAATATTTACAATAAATTGCTTAAATTTTGCAAAAATCACAATTATAACTGAAATTTTAGCAATATTTTTGAAGAACTTCAAAGCAATTTCAGAAAAAAGTAATAAACTTCTACTAGTAAAAGTATTACTAAAACAAATTAGATGCATTTACCTAGAAAATGTACTAAAATTTAATGTTTTACCAAAATTTGAAAATTTCAGAGCTGATCGAGTAAACATTATAAGAAGTGTGACATTTTCTTTATGAGATTATTATTTAAATAACGAACCCTAACTCAATAAGTATTCCTACAATAAGAAATATTTTAGTACATTCTCTAGAAAATAACATAAATATCAGGTTCAAAAAGTTTTATAGAAATACATTTGTAACATTTTGTGTTATCAGACTCGCCATGATAGATTTTAAGTAATTTAAATGCCTAATTCTCTGGTTCATCAAAGACCCACTTCCGGTTTTTCTAACTTTATAAAATTGATTGTAACTTGGCCTTGGCCCACTATTGACATTTCTATTCAGTAAAGTAAAAAACAAAATATCTGTTTTAATTGAATTTGGTCATTTTCAACGTGTTCGGATATCTTAGGAATAAAACATCTGAAATAACTTAGAATATAAGTATTTAAATACAGTATCTAAATAAATAGTAAATCTGAAAATATATTTACTAAAAATATATTTTTAGATTTTTTTTTACTACTTATAGATTAAAACATCGGAATATTATAAGATAGTGAATAAAAAAACAACTATTTTGATTCGATTGTTGAATGCATTTATGGTAATCCTGATTTCAGAACTGTTTTCTTTAATTAATGTGTAAATATTTACTATTTACCTTATCTACAATTTATTATAACGAAGTTGATAAATTTGTAGATCAAGCGTTATTTTTCGATGCTTTATTTACCATAAAACAGTTTTTTATAGTTTCTGTTGTTTACATTTTGTTCTAAAGATAAAATTGATGATTTTTGTCCTTCACTATACTTGGCATTTAGCTACCTCTTCTAAAGTATTGAATTGACTACTTTTACGAAATAATCTTTTTTTATGATGCGACAGAATACTGAATTTTTTACATAAAAACACGGGTTTTAGATAGACACATTCAAAACATCGAACAAACCGAAACATAGATCAACAAACATTAGTAAACTGAATGCTTTAGTGTTTTATTCCAATGAACTCTTCCAGTGAATCTCTAGAGTCTTAAATGAATTCTTATTACATAAATAGACTTTCTTATTAATTCTAAAAATAGATTCAGTCATGGTATAAATGTCTTTTGAATCATATCATCACTAAATATTTCAACCTATTCTGAAGAAAAAGTTAAAAATCAAAATAAGGATAATTTTAAATCCTAAATAGAGATTGTCATAAAGTACAAAATAACTAGAATCTCTATGACTGAAAAAAGGTGAATATATTATATAGAAATCTTAAAAAAGCAAGGAAAAAAATACGCTGGTTTCTTAAATTAAGAAATGTGGCACATTGAGTTGAATTTCTCGAAAAGAGAGTACTGAAAGAAAAGTAAAAGTAATGCTTCCAAACAGATTTCTACACCCGGTGACTGCTATGTTATAGGTAAAAAAATATAGTCTTAATGCTCGATTTTTCAGGTTTCTTCTTAACCTGTTCAGGACCATGATCACAGATATGTGATCAAGAGTTTCTCTACTCAGGGCCCACGGTATCATATATGTGATTGATCTTTCCCTTCTCTGAGGCCCATGATCACACCTTTGTGATCTGAGTTTGGGACGTTTTTATATTAATTTTTGTAGGCACTAGATGGCGGTTAAAGTCCGTTTTTTTCGAATAATGTTTCGCAGTCCTTTAATTTTTAATATGTGCTTTCTGCGCCGAGTTTTTTTAAAGTTAGATCCGCAGTATAATAATTAATTAAAAATTTTAAAAAAACGATGTATTAGCTGTTATTTAAAAGATTTGTTTCAGTTGAAGCCACAACAAGATTATTCGAAAGTAAATACATGGTTTGGGATTTGAAAAATAGTATTTTGTAAGTTTTGCGTCTATTTTATTTCAATCATCATGGTGAAAAAAAATATACTTTTTTTTATTAAAATAAAAACAATTTCTTTAAAATTCGCAATTTTTTTTAAAAAAAATATAGCGAATATTTTTGTACTGTATACTTTCAGGTACTATTAATGATAGTAAATTGCTGATAGCATTAAAGATTTTATATAAATTTTTAAATGAAATTAGGCTTAGCGGGGAAATTCGTCCGGTACCGTGCGTGCGTGTGCTATCGGAACGTGCGGGCCTAGGGAAACGCTTCTTTCTACTGTCGTCCTGATGGGGTTAATAAATGGCTCAACGCCATAGAATTAAGTTAGACAACATTCTTAATTGTGAACAGTGAATGCATTCCCAAGATAAGTTATCCAGTGAGATCTCAAGACCGCAACCCTATAGAGCAATCTTTTTCCCCGTCACACGCTATAACAAATATTTCACGTGGGGCGCAACATGAGGATTAATGGGACAAGTCCATTGACAATAGTGGACATTTAAACTGTGGCTCATGGTTTGGCTTTAGGTACTGTAGTAATCTCTACCAAACCCACACAAAAGGTACTGAGTTATGGGGTAGTTTCGATTTCCTTTCATTCCCCAAATTCTGCTGTCATGCAAGCAAAGTGTTTGATAATTTGGCTTCAGTCTTTTCACAAAGTCTCTCATATTTTTATTTAAAGTATTCATTTATCAAGTGCAGAAAAGAGTTTGGATTCAATTCCAAACGGTCTTATTTGTTTAGAACGCAGTTTTTCTCCCATAAAAGTATGCCTGCTTCAGTGTTATTTGTTATTGTTAACCCCGTTACAATTACAATTAAAAAATGTAGCAATTCGAAAGCGGAAGACATGGACAGCTGAACTGAGATATTTAATTGCTTAATTAATAGAATTTGTGGTAAAATTTTGAATATATTTTTCTTAAATAATTAAATTTTTTAGTGCAATGGACTTAGAAAAGCCCAGTGGGCCGCAGGCTCAGTATCGCTGCTATAGAGCATCTTGGGAAGGAAATTATATTTCCCCCTGAAGAGCCATTCAGGACTTGACCTTCAGTGTTGTTGTACCGACTGCTGTAGGGACGACTGCTGTCACGTTGTAGAAGATTGTAAACAGTGGGACTGTTTGGGTGGTTGCTACAGAATATGCATTATATATAAATCAAAGAGATAAAAAGAAACTTCCTTAAAAATTTAACTAGCCTTTAGATGAAAGATTTGTGAAACAATAAGTTTATATCGATGTAACCAAACTCATATCGACTCTCAGCTTTCTAGCATAATCAAATTAATTTTATTTAAAATATGTTTATTTTACTAAACAAGTCAACTAATTCTAGCATTAAATATCGAAATTTTGCTTTTCATTGCGAGAAAGCATCTTTCTTTGAGTACGAGCATCGAGGCATTAATTAATGAATGCCCATTCATTTGGAGAGTGCCGCTGACATTCAAAAGAGAAACAATAATAACTTAGGACTCCTTCAAACTGACGTTTGCAGAAGTGCCACGATTGAAACTCTTTTGCTGGAAATAGAAATGGATTGGTGCTACTATGAAGTCAACAATTAATCTTTAATCGAAAATTGCGACGAGAGGACTAAAACATCCAGCCATATCAATAGTCGAATTAACATTAGTGCATAATTATATAATAGCATGAGAATGTAAAATGATGATTAAAATAGAACACAGGTTTCATGAAACAACAGAAAATCTGTGTATGTGATTCGAAATCAAAGAACATATGTATGGATAAAATATTATGTTTTATCGTGTGGGCTTAGTTAATCAGTAGCATCACAAATGCGTTTTTCAAATTATATTTATTTTCATTACGTCATTTTGTGTGATTTTATTCTGCTCTCTATCTCAATCTACACTGGTTATCATAAATTAAGTAAAAATCACACAAATGACGATGACTGAAAAAATTATGCGTAGACTTGAATGAAACTTATACATATTTTACAACCCATAGGTAGGTATAAAATATCATAAAAAGAAATCTCCAAACATGATGTTATAAAAATTTACATATGTATACAATGAATAAATAACAATTAGAAAAGGAAAAGTGCCTTTAATATGGGTGTGTTCCCCCGAGAAGCAACACAGCACATGCAGTGATGTGTGATGCTTTCAAGTATACGATTTACTAATTCTGTAGGAAGTGTGGGCCATTTTTCTTCCAAGGCAGTTCAAAGCATGACAAGGGTTCTAGGAATTGAATTGAGAGCAGCTACATGTCGTCCTAGAAAGCTCCAAACATGCACTATAGGGTTAGTGTCCAATGATCGAGCTGGCCACGGCATGCGCTGAATTGTTTCCTTCTCAAGCTAAGCTTCTATGATGCGATCCCTATGTGGTTTCACATTATAATCCTTTAGAACGAAAGCATCACATATGGCACCGGCATAAGGGTGCACATAAGCATCCAGGATGTCATCTCTGTAGGTGGGAGAATTAACATTTCCAAGGGAAAAGACATAAAGGTCTGTGCGTGCACCCAAATAGATACTATCCAGAACACAGACTCTGCCTGATCCGTATGTATCTTTTTCACGGACATTTCGTAAATGAAAACGAGTTTTCCATGTTCTCTCCAAGTGAAAATACACTTATTATTGCTTTCAAGGCTAAACCTGGATTCATCCGTAAAGAGAAAACCCCTCCATTGATCACGCGTCCAGTGGACATGTTGACGTGCCCACACTACAAAAATTCCTATTTATGGCGTGACGTAAGTGGGACGCAGATGGTTGGTCCACGTTCGTTAAGCCTTCGATGCAAGTTTGACCTTGGTATCTGAGTTCAGCCGGAGTTACGGTACTATTCCTTTATGGGCATAATGACAAATATCGCTCATCGACACTCGTGGCAGAGCGTCGCTGTCTCTCGCTGAACCACCTGGATGCCGAATCCGTGGCTAGAAATAGTTGCAAAAGTCTATGAATCACAGAAGGATTTCCATTCAGCCATCTAGCCCCTTCTATCTGACTTTGTCCTGCCTCTAGTACCCCAATAACTCACCATCGCAGTTCTTCGGTAAAATGATACCTGTAGGTCATTGTTACAATTTCTCTATTCCATACTTCTAATCCCAGACATGTACTTTGAGACATCCATTTTAATGCTCCTCGCCAATGACGTATTCCGACTGCATCACCACTATTTTGAATAATGCAATATCGTTCAGCTCCTTATACTTATCTCAACGTATTCAAATTTCTTTAAGAATGACTTTATTTAGGGTGAGCTGTCGCATTTTGGGGGATTTTTCCTTTATAATAACCAGAGTATATTATGGTTTCTGTTCTTTTTCTGGCAAATGTATGCAAAATAAGTATGAATCGAAATAAACCATACATTCTAAACTTTCTACACAAGTTTCCTTTCTAAATCGTTTTTTGAGACAGAATACTTAAAAGGCGTTTTTCAATTTAAGCCGTATGTAGGGGATATTACAATTCACATAGATTGTTATTAACGCCGATATAGAAATAATTTACAACTTATTCCCACTTACTGTATTTTGTTACGCGTTTTCTCAAGTAGAGGCTTAATTAGTGTTATTTATCTGGCTGAGATTTGTACCATTTTCAATAAAATACAGGGCTCTTAGTTTGATTTTTTTAACTTGGTGAGACCTAAGTACATAAAAGATGTTGCTATTAAATAACGAATGAGTGAGTGAGTGAATATTAACGTCGCACTGTTCAGCTACACGAGGACTTTTGGCGACAGACCACGTAATTTTGAACCATGGTCGAGTGACGTGAATGACACCTAAGCTGGCACCCCCATTTCCTAACTACCACACCAACGGGAGGACGTTTCAGCTCTCAACAGATTTAACGTGATCGCTGCCCTACACGGCGGGCCTTTAGTGGTACTGGGCTCGAACTTATGACATACCTGCCATGATCCGATACCTTGACCCCTGGGCTATTAAATAAAGAAACTGACGCTGTTATGGAGGTAGGCATGAGCCAAACGCCAGTGAGTGACAGCTATTTAGCCCGAAGCCTTCTCTTTCGAATGCTGTAGTCTTCGTTTGCATTGGAGTCATTTTTTGTTTCGCTGGAAAAATGATAAATGTTACAATAGATCAATGTGTGTGAATTGTTGTGAAATTTCACATGAAACTTGAAAAATTCGCTATTGATAATTTGTTGAAACAAGTGTATGGTAATGAAGATTTATCGCGCGCACGTGTTTTTGAGCATTTCAAGCGTTTTCTAAAGGCCGAGAAGATGTAAAAAATGATTCACGCCCGGGTCGACTTTCTACGTCAAATACGGATCACAATATCGAAGAAATTGGTAATCTGTTTTGAACTGACCGCCAGTTACGGAGTCATGCAATTCCTGTGATTGTAGGAATCAACAAAGATTACGTACGGAAAGTTTTATATAGCAATTTTGTCATGCGAAAAGTGTGTACTAAAATCATGCCTAAAACCCTCACATTTGTACAACAAGAAGCTCGGAAAAATGTTTGCATTGACACTTTAAATGCCTTTGAAAGTGACCCAAAATTATTGGAAATGATTATAATGTGTTACAAATCGTATTTTTTTCTTATAATGCTGAAACAAAACGCCTATTCCTGCCCTGGAAGAACCGATCCACTGACAGCCAAAAAAGCTCGAATGAGCAAATCAAAACTCCAAGCAATGATGATTGATTTTTGGATATTCAAAAGATTGTGTACCTTCATTGGGTTCCTGAAAATCAAACCTTCCTACCTATCACTACCTTCACGTTCTTAAGAGAATAAGGGAAAAACTACCAGAATTGTTGACGGACAAGTCATGGGTTCTCTACCAAGACAATGCACCGGCTCGTTCCGCATTGTTCGTCGAGTTTTCTAGCCAAGTGCAGCATCTCAGTATAATAACATCTACTTCATTATCTGGATGTTGGATCATGCGACTTCTGTCTGTTTCCAGTGGGGAAATCTGTATTAAAAGGAAGATGATTTGAGTCCGTTAAAGCTGGGCGTCCTGAAGGAGCTCACACATAAAGACTTCTAGCACTATTTTGAACAATGGAAGATTGGCATGGATAAAGGAGGGGTGCATATTGAAGGTGAAATCTGCATAATAAAACGAAAAGATGGGAAAGGGATAGCGGCACGCATCCAGAAGAAGCTCGCACAAAACGACTTCCGGCACTATTTCAAACAATGGAAGATTTGCGTGGTGAGGATAGAGTAGTATATATTGAAGGTGAGATAATAAGTAACTATGTATGAAATCTAAATAAAATGTTTTATAGCATCAGTCTCGTTATTTAATATAGTCCCACATTGTATACTTGCAAGTTAATTGAAGAATCCACTAAGACAGTGGTTCTCTCAAACTTTAACTGCTGGCCACCCAATTTTCAGTCATAATTTTTATCGCGCCCCCTCCCCCCCAAAGAATTATAATGCATTGAATGCAATAATAATGTATTTGGGGGGAGGGGGTGCTAAAGCTACAATACACGATCATAATTATAAACCGTACAAATAAACAAGATAAATATTAAGTTTTGTATATATTACTTTTGAGTAATATATATTTTTATTTTTTTACTTTTTAGTTCGAGTCTCTATAAAAGCGTGTTTTTTTAATTTGTTTTTAAACTATAATTTATTTTATAATTATTTTTACTATACACGATAAAAATCCCAATTCCAGTGAATAATTTAATTAAGAGAAAATATACTTACCTACTTTCAAGGACTCTTCAATTTTTCTTTAATTTTTTGAGAAAAAATCCAATAAAACTAATGAAAATGTTCCAAATCTGCGTACTCTTAATAAAGGACATAAAGCATGTTCATAGAAAATATTTTTGAACAAAAGTGGTCGCGCAGGGAACTCGATCAAAACTAGTAACTTGATTGCAAAAAAAAGACGTTTGAAACTCCCCAAAAAAGAGGGCGAAATGTGATAAATTCATTTTAATTCCCATTAAGACTGTCTTATTCGAGGATACTCTGTCAAGGTCATTGGTAACAAATAAACAGTTTTTCCAGAATTAACGATTTCGTGAACATCAGATGACTGCGCATCGCGAGATCGATTCCGTGTTAAAAGTGTTATTCAATAAAACATATGGATATTAGTTCTAAAGTAGAATTGCGTAAAATGTTCTCTCCGTTATGCATTGTATGTTTGCCAAGTAATACTTCAAAGTACTCATTCCGCTTATCCGTATATCATATAACTCATTCACATGGAAAAAAAGCAATAGAAAAATGTTATTTACAACTTTCCTAAATTAAAAACAGATGTAGTGAAACATACTAGTAAGTTTGAAGGTCAAATAAATGATATCCAAAGGTAGCATTTTAGTGGTTAAAAGAAACGTAATAAAAAAATCTCTCATCGTGTGATTACAGTAAAGCAAACAATTTTATTTGGTTATAGAATCAAAGATAGCTAATGAACGTTTGAAGTGGAATGTTTTATTTTTGATGATCACCAGATGATACATATAAATTATATCAGTGCAAATGTGCATTTTTTATTAAGTCAGAAAGCATTTTGTTTTTCTTCATTCCAAAAAATTATTTTTTAAACCTTTTATTTTCAATATGCTCGCACCCCCCTTGCCCCCCTGGGCGCGCCCCCAGGGGGGCACGCCCCACAGTTTGAGAAACACTGCACTAAGACTAACTTTTGCTTAAATTCGGATTCAAAATGGTTCACAATACTTATGATTAATCAGTATAAAAGTAATATTTAGATTGAAACTACTGATATAAGTTTTTTCTGTATATAAATTGAGAGCTTTGCATGTTGAAACATAAAATGTGGGTAACTTAAATATAGTTTATATTATTTTAGCTGGTTACAAGTGGAAATTACGCTGGTGTTGAAAATTAAGAGAATTTTTAGATTTTGTCGAATATTTCTAGAACTACGGGACAGATTTTAGTAAAATTTGGTATGGGTATAGGGATGTGATATAATGCTAAACATAATCATTCAACAGTTAACATACATACGCGTGATCGTGCATAACATTCATCGAAGTAATCAGGTATGAAGCAGCAGCTTCAGAACAGAACAAAAAAAATTGGTTTATAGGGTATCTCCTTTAGATAAACAGGCATCACACTGTGATTTTATACCGGGAATATAGGAATTTGTGCTACAAATAATGCCACATGTTCAGCAACTCTGTTTTCATGTCATGGAAAGTTTTCGTAAGGGGTTTGCGAGTTTCCGTTGTCCTTCCCAGGCATGCTCTATATGAATGAGGAATCTAACTGGCCAATCCATTCGGCGAATATCTTGACTTTTTCAGAAATTCATCGATCCGATGAGCTCGATATGTCTCGCATTGCCATCCATTCCAATAAATTCCGGGTCAACTTCTCCAGTGAAAAGGTGGGCATCCAGACCACACCCCTATACCTCATAATAATCCCAGTTCTTCTTCCAAAGACATAGAGGTGCGTGCGACGTGATGCCTGCCTGGACCATTAAGCCTCCGCTGACGTAAAGGTCGATTTCTCAGACCTTGGAGGGCAGGTATTGGGTTCTCTATCTTTGAAAGTACGGTGAGATAGCGGAGGTTTTTGCAAGAAACACGTTGGATGGCCTTTGAAAGAGGCACTGGGATTGCTGTGAGGTATAGAGATGAGATCTTGAAGCCCTATGTTCGCCTTTTCACGGGTGCAGTTGGCCCTGGTTTTATTTTAATGGCTGCCAAAGAAAGGCACATAGAGCTCATCTGGTCAATGAATTTATTCGTCGAATGGATTCCTCAATTCGATCTCCAGACCTCATCCGTATACAGCAAGAGGTCCAACCCAAAGGCAGGCTACTTCGGAGAAACATCGTAGTCTCGCGTAGTTTTAATATATATCTCTATATATTAAAACTGAAAACATTACAAACATTTATTAGATTAAAACATAGAAGCAGTTATGAGATTTATTTGTTACAAACACAATAGAAAAAGCAAAAATATTGCACAAAATAGCCGCATTTTGTAGAGTTGTACTGAATCTCGCGAGCCGCTTTTTGGCCACCCCTGGTATAAAGCATACCTGAGACGTTCTGTGCGGGGCAATTGAAACTCGCAAACCCTCTTTGAGAGCCATCCAAAAGAGAGTTGCTGAATGATTGGGATTAACTGCCACAAGAACTCGTTAATTCCCTAATTTCCAGTATAAAATCACGGCCTTTTTATCTGAAAGAAGGGGATTATTAATTTTTTTTTTGATATTCTGCAACTACTCTTTCATACTTTTTGACTTGGATGAGTATCATGTATGTGTATTTTAACTGTTGAATAGTTATTTTTTTGAATTATATCAACCCTATATACATACCAAATTTCATTGAGATCTGTCCTCTAGTTCTAGAGATAATCGACACAATCTAAAGATTCTCTTAATTTTCAACACATTCTTTTTCAAATTTTAAACTTGATTGACTGTTTTGAGTTTGAAAATTATTAAAATAATGAAAGAAAATATTTTTAAAGAATCCTTGGGTAAAATGACTATCTATTCAACTCATGAAAGTCAATCCTCTTCATTGATATTACTTGGCTATCCCAAAGATAAAAAAGGGCATGGAAAGAAAGAGAAAATTGTTCCTAGAGACTGAATAAGCGAAAAGCGTCTTTTCAAAAATAGAAAACAATCCAAAAGAATCTTTCTCATTGCTTTGTCGCAGTTAGTTATCTGTTCCATCGGTCCCATCAATTTCCTTCTCGCGTCGAATTGGGTTCAACAGCTGTCTTTGAGCAAAGCTGGATCTTCAAGAAATACTCAAGAGTGTTTCTTCATGGATTTCATAGGAACAGTTTGTCCATCTTATACTGTTTTTGTAATTGTAATTGTACATTTAATCGATTTCTAACATAACCCATTTAAAGAATATTGAATTGAATCCATACTTGAAAAATATTTTCATAAAATGTCAACACTTGGAGTAACACTTGGATAAAAGAGTGCTACTTGGACAATTTTAAGCGAAAAATATATTTTTGATATGTGAGATAGAGAAATTGAATTTTATATTCAAACGAATATTTTAAATAGGTGAGAAATGATAAATTGTCGCACTCCCAGATCCTTGACAAACTCAATCTTATATGTTTCTTAAGTATAGCCATAGAGCATTTAAGACAAGTATTTTAATTTAAAACAGCTGTTCTCAAACTGAATGGTGCGCCCCCTGGGGGGAGTGATAATCCTACGTGGGGAGTGTAATCACATGGAAAAGTTTAAAATAAAAGGTTATATAAAAAATTATTAATTTACTGACAGGAAGCAAAACAAGAAAAATTTGGACACAATCAAAAATGCACATTTACACTGATATAATAAACGTATCAGAACTGCACAATGCATTTGATAATTAATTTATTAATACTAAATTAAGGACAAGTTATTCGAGTTGAAAGTAGAAATAGTATACGTAATAGTCCAGACAACTCATCCTCCACCCCTGCCCAAAATTCAATTACTAAATTATCTTTTGGTTTTGACACTTGATGTAAAATTTATCAAGATTTCTTCTTCAGAGCCTTTCAGTATCATGTGCCAAACCTCGGGGAATTGGTAACCTTTTTAATTAAAAATTATTTTGCAATCTGTTTCAATTTATTAATTTGAAAGGGAAAGTAACAGAATACTCTTGTTCTGTTACTTTCTACTGTAAAATATCTATTACTTAAAAATAACATGTACAAATTAATATTGTAACGTTGATCTGGGTTCGAAGATTTTATGTAAATCAGTCGCAAAAAACGAGACAGGAGTTCAAGAGCGCGATGGAAATTTATTGTCAAAAAAAATCCTTAAAATACAGGACTTAACAACAATATTCACAGAACAAATCTCAGAAGGTCTTCACACCTTCAGCAGAGCTCAGACACAACTATCAGTGTCTAAAATACAAGTTGTGACGTCTTACGCGTCTTTTCATTAACAAGTACTTTGGGTGGTTCTTTGGGCCAGAATTAATGGCAACCCTTTTCCAACCAAATCCAAGAAACGAGAAGTGAAGAGATGCGAATAATATAGGATAAATATAGGATTATAGAGTAAGCATGATGGCAATGTAATGGTAGTGTAAAGGAATGTTAGACAAATGACATGCGTTGTGGTAGTGGATGATTATTGAAGTTCGTCGTTCAAAGATTCAAGTTCTACGTGTCGTGGATAAACATATTCGTGATCGATTAGAAGTTAAACGTAAAGCTACATACCATTGTAGATAAAGACAAGTTAATTACAGAATAATATAAGGTAGGATTGTTTACTTATTATTATATTTGAAGATTAGGTGGTTCAATTATTGAGATTGGTCTGTATTATATTGTGTGTTGCGTATTGCGTCATCGTAAATTCCCTCATTCATTAATAATATTATATTTGTTCAAAATTTAAGTTGAATATCTTAATAAAGTCATATTAAGATAATGTTTGAATCTATAGTTCTTACGATAACCCTACACCTCTAGCTCACGCTGATACTTCGAGGGATGTACTTCCAAGGGGAGGTACATCACAATGGCGCCCAACGTGGGGTTTAATCTATATGACCCCGAGATGAGAAACGGGAGAGAATTTAATGTTTGGCCAAAAGTATATTTTTCTGGGTCGGAGAACGTCACCGAATTTTTAGAGGGTATAGATAACCAAATTAAATTACTTGAAATACCCAGTGTCTTATCGTGTGCTTATTTAAAAGGTCATCTCATGGGTAGAGCCCTGGATTGGTACCAAATATTCGGATCGACGTTAGTACAAAATACCGCCACGGACTTAGCACAGCTGAAAGCAGCATTGTCGAAAGCATTCCCTGCCATCCAAAATAGGAAGGATTTAGAGACCCGGTTTTGCGCGTCTCAGCAAAGACAGAACCAGGAGCCGACAGATTTTGTTTAAGATTTGCTTAAACTACATAAGAAATTTGAACTATGGATGTATGAGAAAGCCCTTGTAGATCATATTTTCGTTAGACTTGAGCCGCAAGTCCAGGACTATGTGGAGGTGCGTAATCCACTAACCGCGATCCAATTATTAGAAGTATTAGCTAAGTTTAAGAAAAGATATTCGTGCAAGGCAACAGGTTCCAGAAATAGTAATAACGTGAAAGGACGAGTTTGGAATGAGCGTAGGATGTCTAATGTGGGTAATAATCGAGGAAATTGGAGAAATTCTGAAGTGGTACATAGATTGAATAATGGTAGAAATGATGATAGTGGTAGCCATCAGAACAACCGTCAAGGAAATCAGTGGTTCGAGAGCAGGAATAGGTTTCAAAACAAATATCGCAGATTTAACGATAGGGGATATCAATTTAGAAATCGAGGTCAAAATGACGATTTTAGTAGAGGGGACCAAAGAAATAGGGGTTCGAGTGAAAATTTTAGTCGAAGCAGTAGAAAACAAAGGGGACGTTTAAATGTTTTGAAAGTGAATGATATTAAAGGTCATCAGACGCAGTCGATAAATCAGTCACCGATTAAACTTTCAGCAATATGTATGTCTCCGGTAGAACTTCCGTATGTTCCTATTTTATTAGACGAAACTTTTACGAAAACGTTATGGGACACTGGAGCGGAGAATTCATTTATATCGGAAGACACATACCAAAAATATTTTTTTTATAAACAAGTAAAGAAATCGATTACTCAGGTGATCACGGTACAAGGAGCTAACTGTCGAAATATGGGAGTTGTAGAATTAAATATTCGAATACGGGATTTTAAAAAGCCATGGTTGTTCCATGTGTTGGCAGATTTGGAATACCCATGTATTCTTGGAATAGACTTCATAGGTGGAGCAAAGATCATTTTGGACTTTGATTGGAAATCGTTGGCGATTCAAGAATCACATGTTAAAGATATTAAGATAGATGATGGGAAATTACGCGTTGATTTGTCAGAAACGAAGTTAAATGTTGTGGCCAATGTTTTAGATAATAATACAATTGAAAGTATAATAGATGATAAAGTTAATTGTGCAATAATCAGAGATTTGGTACTTTCGTCACGAGATCAGTTAATAGAAGAACAAAAAACAGACCCAGAATTAGGTCATATCTACAGATATCGAGAAAACCCAGAAGATAGCTCGGTTAATGCGGCAATATGTGAGAATTGGTTTCGCGATTTTAGGCTAGTAGAAGGCTTGTTATTTTATGCGAAATATGCAACGTCATTAAGAGAAATGCGAGTATATATTCCCCCCAAAATCTTTAAGGAATGAAATTATGAGAGAATTTCATGACAAGCCATTAGCAGATCATTTCGGACGTTTTAAAACTTATTATAAAATAAGGGATGTTTGTTATTTCCCGTATATGAGAAAATGTATTGATCAATATGTCTCTACGTGCCATATGTGCCAAATTAATAATTATAAAAACGCGTTACCAGCTGGTCGGTTAATACCAATTGTATCAAATTATCCAAATGAAATAGTTACGTTAGATTTGTTAGGTCCGTATCCCGTGTCGAGAGTAAGACGCAACCGATATGTATTAGTAATTATAGATCATTTCAGAAAGTGGGCTGAAATCATACCCCTTAAAAAAACCTCTGCTCGAGTTATAGCAGATAATTTTTTTGATAATTATATATCGCGTTTTGGGGCTCCAGTAAAATTAATTAGTGATAACGGTCCCCAATTTATTTCCGATATTCTTCAGAATTTATTTGAAAGATTAGGCATAAGGCATGTGAAGACTGTTGTTTATAGACCTCAAGCAAATAGAACAGAACGCGTAAATCCCGATCTGGTGCAAATGATTGCAAATTATGTCAATGAGCAACATGACACATGGGACCAATTCTTACGTGAGTTTGCTTATGCTATTCATATGGCTGTAAACGAAACAACGGGGAAAACCCCTGCGGAATTATTCTTAGGTAGAATGTTAATTACGCCTTTTCAGAAATTAGTGATGGTATCAGACGGAACGGAATTTGCAGTAGGAGATATTGAGAGATTGTTTGAGGAGGCTAGACGAAACACAGAAACTAAACAGGAAAAATGGAAGAAATATTATAATAGACATAGGCGTGATGTGCAAGTTAAGGTGAATGATTGGGTTTTAGTAGCAACACATCCTTTAAGTTCAGCAACAAGAAAAGTAGTAGCTAAGTTTAAACCAAAATTTGAAGGTCCGTATAGAGCCGTATTATTAACATCTAATACTCTATACTATAGAGTATTAGATGTTAATAATAACAAAGTAGTGATATGGTAAACGGGAAAAGGTTAACGATTAATGTGGAACAGGTTCGAATATATCGTCATAGGAAATGTGACGAGACGGAGATAGGAACTGGTAATTCGGATAACGATAGTTTGCGCGATGAATCAAGTGGTTTTGACAGAGTTCAACGGAGATCAAATGTCTCGCGAGATGGTAAAAAGTAAGGGTCAGAAGTAAAGCGTGAGTTGGAGGGAAAAGGGTTAAGTCTTAGAAATAATCAGGCAGAGAAACACACAAATAAGACCAATAAGCGCGGACCACTTATCAGATCAATACCTAGTTCTTGGACTAAGAAAGATAGAATGGTTAAAAGAAGTAAAAATGAACGATTAGCCTATAAAAGATCACATGAATATTAGTCGGGAGGACCAGAAAGGAAGGTTCAGAAGAGATCAGAGCATAGAGTGAATAAAAGAAATTTGTCTTCTAACGATACTAATAGTGATTTGCCAAAATACAGAAAGAAAAGCCGAAGGGAAGAGACAGTAGCGCACACCACATGCGGCTACAACCTTAGACCACGAATTGAAAAAAAAAAGAATAGTCCCGACCGACCACAGAGAGGAAGACACAACAAGGAAGGCCAGTTCGATCCAGAAAAGGCAGAGAAAGGAACGATAGTCCATACATCGAGGAGCGAACAAGATCAAGCAACAAGAATGCCAGACGAGGAAGTGATCAACAACGGCAAGACCAGGAAAGGAGAGGAACGTGGACAAAGAAATCCTTGTCACTGGAGGTCTTGGTAGGAAACGCCAACTACAAGTCATAAGAACCAGGTTGTGTATCGTTTCTTTTTATATTCTTTCGAACAAGTGGTCGGAAGAATTTTTGCAATAAAGCCAAGTCACGGTCGGATAATTAAAATTTTAGAAGCCAAGCAAAAGTGGACACTTCAATGAGTGTTTTTCTAGAAAAGAAAAAATAATTTGACTTGTAAATTTTTGTATAAATCTGGAGAAAACAACTGTAAAAATGCATTTGTTTACTTCTGTTATGACTTCGCTGGGATGCGACAATTCCTTTGGTTTTTTGTTTTGTTTATTGAAAAATGTTTGTAATTGTATAGTGTATATATATATGTGTTGTTATATTGTTTCATATTAAGAAACATCTGGTTTTGGGAAACGCGGCGTAGATAGCATACTAACATAACATTTAACCAGCGCCGCTCAGCGATTTGAGGGGAAGTTTTTGAAAGAACCAGATGAAAAATATGTAAAGAAATTAGTTACAATTTAAAAGTGATATTTACTGTATAAAAATTGTGAAATGTAATCATAATGTGTAAAAAAAGTTTTTCAAAGTACTTAAGAAATTTTTGTTTCAGGGTATCAGACCTTGAAGTATATAAGAAATTAACATATACAAAGAACGGAGCTAAAGAGAAGATGTAAAGAAGAAAAATTGTTAGAATTTAAGTAAACATTTAGGTAGAATTAAGTTAGTTAAGAGACGTGTGGGCCTCGTTTTTTCTACCATTTAAGTCATATATGGTTTTTCCCCGGCTCTGTTACCCAGATGGGACATGTCAATTTGTTCTGTACATGTGAGAGTCTACCGTGATTAAAATGCATGACTTTGAGTGTTAGTCTATTTAATTAAGTGGAATTTTTTGAAGCTGTGGAAATTCAAATTAAGGAGAAATATTAAAAATTAAACTTAAGATGAATAGTAAAAATTAAAATTTAAGTCAAGCATTAGAAATTAACGGTTAGAATAAAATTTAGGCACGTAATTTCTTAAGGGCCATTAAGACCCTCGAATAAATCACGTTTTGCTTCTTGGAGGGGATTGTGACGTCTTAGGCGTCTTTTCTTTAACAAGTACTTTGGGTCCTTTGGGCCAGAATTAATGGCAACTCTTTTCCAACCAAATCCAAGAAACGAGAAGTGAAGAGATGCAAAAAATACAGAATAAATATAGGATCTTACAGTAAGCGTGATGGCAATGTAATGGTAGTGTAAAGGAATGTTAGACAAATGACGTGCGTTTTCGTAGTGGATAAATATTGAAGTGTACGTCATTCAAAGATTCAAGTTCTACGTGTCGTGGATAAACATATTGGTGATCGATTAGAAGTTAAACGTAAAGCTACATACCATTGTAGATAAAGACAAGTTTATTACGGAATAATATAAGGTAGGATTGTTTACTTATTATTATATTTGAATATTAGGCTGTTCAATTATTGAGATTGGTCTGTATTATATTGTGTGTTGCGTATTGCGTCATCGTAGATTCCCTCATTCATTAATAATATTATATTTGTTCAAAGTTTAAGTTGAATATCTTAATAAAGTCATATTAAGATAATGTTTGACTCTAGTTCTTAAGATAACCCTACACCTCTAGCTCAAGCTGATACTTCGAGGGATGTACTTCCAAGGGGAGGTACATCACAAAGTATATTAGAGATTATTCACAAGCACTCGCTCTTCTTACTCAACAGATGAGCTAATCACTAGTAGACTCTTCACGGTTAAGTGAGTGAGTGCGGGAGTTTGGGATTTTTGGCGCAAGAGCCAATTCTGGCTATACTGCACCAAACAATTGTTCAAAAATTAAAAACGTTGTATAAAATTTAAAACATAGTAACAATAGTATAAGATGAAATATCATAAAATATGATTTTTTTAATAAGATAAAAGCATTTAATTTGTGTGTCTGTGTGTGTGGTGGGGGATATCCCACCAATTCAAATAAGTTTAAAACAGACCAATCGTAACATGATAGTTAATGTAATATGTCAAATAAAAAATGGTATGAACTAGCCAATGGTTTAAAAGCGATATATATATATATATATATATATATATATATATAAAAGTAACGATGTACAGTATAACAGGTTGGGGTTATTAGACGTGCATATTCCCCAATATTATAATGTTTCTTGGCGTATTTACCCGCATCGTGTTCCTCTGGGTCGTACTCAATCATGTCCTCCGTCTGAGGAATCCTGTTCAGGTGTACTTACTTGCGGTTTGGGCTGTTTCATCTTTATTTCAATTATTGCATCATTCATTTTTTAAGCATCTCTCTTTTCCTTTTTCTTCCTAGGGTTTTTGATTTTCGTTTAGCATCCTGTATTGAAGTAGATGCAACGGGTGGATCACCGGAGCTGGATGGGGAAGCGTATATATTGGATGTGGAAGGGACGTTGTTGGGTGTAGGATTCACTGGTTGTGACTCGGATATTAAAACTGCTATTGGGGATGTGGATGTCAAGAGATCTACTGGAGCTGAAGATGTGGAAAGTAAAAGAATAGATGGATATAGGTTTGGTTTCGGAATTGAAGAAGGTTGTTCAAGTAATTTTAATGGTTTTTCTGATATTTTCATCTGTTTGAGTAGAAGCGGATATTGTTGACGATTTAGCAGTCCGGGAGTATGTTTGTGATATAGGTGGGGATATTAACTTTCGGGCTTCTATGTAAGTTGTATTTCTATTTGTTTTAATTTCTTGAATTTCTTTTTCAGTTTTCCATTTGGGGCAAAGTTTGGAATGCGGCTGTGAGCAGTTCATGCATTTCGGTTCATGCATTGTAGAACAATGCTCTACAATTGCACACCTAGAGCCTGTTAGTTGGTCGCGGCAGGAAGTTTGTGAATGTCTGAACCTCTGGCACTTAAATTAGCGCAGAGGATTCGGAATGCATGGGCGAATCTTAGAATTAAGGTATCCGGCTTTAATTGTTGTGGGTAGTTTAGGGGTACTAAAGTTAATATTAAATGTTTTGTCGGAACAACTGTCGAATCTTTTTTTATTGTTATTCTTCTGACCTGAATAATACCCTGATCAGAGAATCCTTCGAGGATTTCTGCTTCAGAGGTGTACAATAGAGGTGTCAAGCTCAGAAATGACGCCGTGGGATGTATTAAGAGTTTTATGTGGGTTTATATTCATAGGTGAATCGAGAAATATTTTGGTAAGTAAGAGAGATTTCGTTTGTATAGCAGAACTGGTTTCAACAAGTAGATCACCGGATTGCAATCTTTTAACGGATTTCGGTTCTCCGCCTATTCCTTTCAGAGCTTTATGTATGGCAAATGGTGATTTCGTAGACATGGCATTGTTCGGCAAGGTATTGGATGAGTAGCAGTGTCGTTGACATTAAGGTTGGGTAAAACAAGGCCTTTACCCGGGAACAGCATATTTGGATTCATAGGCGAGAACTCGACTTCATCCTGGCGTGCCTCCACTCACCATGGAGTCCAACAAAAGAGGCAGTGTGCCGGTCATATGGAAAAAGCCAGGCACGGCGCTTACCTGGAGTACACCCAGAATATAGCTTTACAGTATCAGGGCGACGATCCAACGGGTAAACCCGACTCCCCTTAACTGCAGCACTAACCCTACAGCAGTGTCTCTTCGGGGACACCGAAGAGAGGTACTACTAGCCGATTGACAGGAGCGGGCTCACTTCTGCCACCCGTCTACAGTGAACCGTGGGCCAAAGGAAATGCAGAGGTATCCCTCCATACGGGAGAAGTGTGGGTCAAAGGGCACGCAAAAAATCCCCAGAACACCATTTTCCTTCTTACGGGACACCGCAGACGGCAACCATGCGGGTTGGCTAACCAACGATGTTAGTCGAAAATAAATAAAGCAACATAATCAAAATATTGAAAGAAATATACGAAAAAGAAACCAAATTAACGCAATACAAAATGTAAACCAAAATATGTTAACAAAAAAGTTCTCATTAGAAAGAAACTAATGGATTTAAACTACATTCATTTCGTAATATATGTCTGTGGTCTGGACAGGAAAAGAATAAAAGGAGAAATGGGATGACAAAATGGAGGGTCGAAAATAGAGAAGGATCACTTGGGTACCCCGGGGTCGTGACACCCGTGTTTACCAAAGACAGTAAACTCCTTGGGAAAAGAAAAAGATCACTAGGGCACCTCGGGATTTTTACACCCGTACTCACCTAATGAAGGTGAGCCTTCTGAGGGGTTTTCATGGTCAAAACAAGACTACTAATCACTAGTGAAATCAATACTAACTCAGTTTCAGCTATAAGCCTCACGAATCCTTCGAGAAAGATCCGCTTGCGTCATAGATCTTGATAGTAGTATATTTTTCCACTAATTTCCAGAAGAATCCATAGGGTCGCAAACTCGCCAAAAATGAAGCCAACTTAGTTCTATCGAAAGATTTGGACAAGTTTCCATTGAATCACCATTATAATGTAAGGAACAGTGTTACTTGCGAATATTACAATTTTTAGCATAAAATAAATGCAACATATATTAATATAAACGCGCGTATTACACATCATTATTAACACTATTTGAAGTATTCCTTACACAAAATTTGTAACAATATTTATCTAGATAATTCGTACGGTTTATTATTAAGGTAGTTTAGCGTCAAAATAAATTGCTATTGCATTCAATGCATTGTTATTATATGGGGTCTAGCGCAAAGAAAAGTATGAATGAAAACTGGATCACAAATATTGAAAGTTTTATTTAAGAGAATAAAAGGGTAATACGTAGAGTAGATTCAAAGATTAAGGCCAATTATTTTTCATTGAGTCTGGAGACGCATATTACTCGAATACATCTCAAAACACATATTATTCTTATACACATATGCATATACATATATTATTCTTATAAGCATATATACATACATATACACATATTATTCTTATAAGTATATATACATACATATACACATATTATTCTTATAAGTATATATACATACATATACACATGATATTCTTATAAGTATATATTCATACATATACACATATTATTCTTATAAGTATATATACATACATATACACATACTATTCTTACTCACATAATACATACATATGCACATATTATTCTTATACACACACATATACACATATTATTCTTATACACACACATATACACATATTATTCTTATACACACATATACACATATTATTCTTATACACACATATACACATGATACATACATATACACATATTATTCTTATTCACATAATACATACATATGTACATATTATTCTTATACACACATATACACATATTATTCTTATACACACATATACACATATTATTCTTATACACACATATACACATATTATTCTTATACACACAAATACACATATTATTCTTATACACACATATACACATGATACATACATATACACATATTATTCTTATACACATATATACGTACATATACTCATATTATTCTTATACACACATATATTTGGCTGCCGGGAAAGTAGTTAATGTGGTTGACTACTGTGCCGTAGTGTCGGGGTTCGAATCCCGGATTAGACATGGATGCTTGTAAACGTATAGTGTGTGTGTGGCATGGGTGCACTCTAAATACTCGTCAAGCCGAAATTCCTCTGATGAGGTTGATGGGAGGCCCCCTTATTTCCTGTAGGATGTTCTCCCGCAAAATATATGGGTAGAACCGAGCCAAATCGTACTGTCACCTGCATTGTGCTCAAAGCTGCGGATAACGAGAGGCGTAAAAACTAGCCCCTTGCCACGTTGCATTTCGTCGGGTTTACCAGGTGGCATTAACAGCATATATATGTGCACATATTATTCTTATTCACACATATACATACACATATTATTCTTATACACATATATATGTGTATAAGAATACACACATACGCACATATACACATATACGCATATTATTCTCAAGTGCACATATACATACATATTATTTCCATACGCATATGCATATTATTGCCACATACATATACATATTATTCTCATGCACGTATATATACAAGTAAATTATCACATTTAAATACAGTCGGACATCTATATAATGAAGTCGCTAAATCCCGGAAAAAAGTTCGTTGTATGGAAAATTTGTTATATACACATAATATACTTTATAAACCACAAAAAACAAATTTTAAATTCATAAACACTATGTATTAAAAAAGTAATTATTCACACTTCTTTAAAAATAAGGTTTTTATTGCAAAGTTACCTTTCAAAACACGGTAATTAGAAAGCTGAAGAAAATGAAGTGTTTTATTATTGAATATCATTAGCTTATATTAAGGGAGAGGCAAAAACCAATCGATGAAAAAGTTTGCTATTCTTATATTATTGACAAATAAATAATTTTTCCTTTAAGAGGACGCTTACCAAGTATAAAATTACCCCAATACAGTTGTTAAGAAATAAAGAACCTAAGAAAGAAAGAAATTGCTCTTACTTTTTCTTAAAATATATATAATATCAGCAAAAAAACTTAACATGATTTTTTTTACAGATTTATTATCAAAATTTTGGTAGGGACGGAATAGAAAAACTTGTAGAAAAAAATTAGTACACTTTTTTAGATACTTACACGACAAAAACATATATTTAATCAAACAAAAAAAGTAAACAGTTGAATTAATTTACGATTTCTATAGTTATGATTCTAGTGTTTGTTTTCATCTCTACAGATTTGACTTCCAAAAGGTTTGGGAACTTGAAATAAATAAAATCACTATTTATAATGATGATATGCATTGTTTCCATTTCTTTGAATTTCTAGTTTTGTATCTATGCATATATAATATATACAAAGACAGAAAAGGAGAGAGATCCTCAATTCCTTGTAATAATGGGATCCAATCGACTCGGATTTGCTTTCTGCCAGGTCAAGAGATGAAACGTATCAATTCCGGAGTATTTCTTGCCACCTATTGTATTATCCTTTTTTGGCTGACAAGGATTTTTTCCTCAGTTCATGAAACAACTAAAACACATCGTATTAAATGGAAAATAGTAGAGGAAAAGAACCCAAACGTTGTTTGAACAGGACGTGGTAAGGGTTTACTTTTCCCACTTTCCAAAAACATTTGCACTTTTGGCAACAACAACAAAAAAAAACGCGTCTAAATTTTTGCTATTGGATTTTTAATAAAATAATTAACATAGTTTTTTTAATCATTAGTTTCGTTTTTACGTGCTAAAACACTTGAAAAAACGCAAATTGGAGAATAAAACACGTTGAAAATCTTGTCAACGGATTTAGTTTTCTCATTTTTATTCAACAGCATAGAAATATAATATTGACACTAGAATTTCACTTGCATTAAAATTGCATTTAATTCATAACAGAATTTTAAAGAGTTAGAAATTTTTTTTCTACATATTTGAATAATTTTATTGCACTAATTGTGTGTGAGTGCATAATTTAAAGTACAAAATTTAATGCATATGAGTAAAAATTTGCAGCTTTTCATAAAACTCTCATTTAAGTAATTTACAAAAGCCAATAGTGACTTTAATATGTGAAACTTAGATACAATACAATCTCATATAATACTTTCAGCATTATATGAGATGCATTTATTTACCCTGTTTGTCTATTATATAATCAAAGATAACCGTACTTAAGGAGTCAACTCCAGTCATGCGTCGGAGCCGACACACACAGTTTTTTTCCTAATCTAAAACGAAAGCTCTTTCTTGTTCTGTTTGTGATAACGAGAAATTGCTTGAAGCTCAAGTTTTCTTCTTTTGGTATTGATTAATTTTTGTTTCGAACAAAAGGAAAAGCAACGACCATCTTTTTCAATTCAAAACACCCTCCCGCGAAATAAATAATGCGATTACATTTTCATACCTGCAAAACAAATGGAAACAAATGAACGCCTTTTTCAAGTAACACTTTAGTTATCATTTAAACCTCTTACTATTAATGCATTACCCTTTGAGTTTTGGGTTCCATTCTCTTTTTTTTGTATAGAAAATTAATTCCTTAAGACTTTTTTATATTAAATTCGAGACTGATATTTTAAGAGGATCCCTTTTTAAAGAAACAAGAAGGCTCAATTAACAATTTTTTCTAATTTTACTATTTATAGCCCACGCTTTTAGATGTATACGTATGAAACTGTGTCAAAACGAAAACTTAAGAAATAATTATTTATCCTCGGCTCTTTGAGCTGTAAAATTTAACACAGTAATTTTACGCTTAATAAATTGTAAAATATGTTCTGAAGAACAGTCAACTAAGCTTTTAAGTTTAATTCTAAGATACAGTTTTAATTAGAGGTTGATTTGAATAAATAAAATTGTTTTAGGAAGTTTTAAATCCTTTTTATCAACATGTATAGAAATTGTGTTTTGAGGATTCAGGCTCTCTTATTTTTTAACATCCATCAAAAAATTCCGATTTACATTTCATAAATAAATTCCACGTTGCACGTAGAATAGTTTCTAGAATTACTATAAAAATAATGAAAAACTTTCTTTAATTCTAAGTCTTTAAACATTTAGCCATTTTTTTTCAGAAAGTACGCTTTAATACTTGACGTATTTGCTTTTCTATCTGAAATTTCCTTAATATCCTTCGGAAATTTTGTCAAAATATAATTATTGACGAAACATAGATAGTTTCAAATCGGGAATAATCATTTCGGTTTGCAAAATAGTTAATGTATTCACAGTTATTTGAGGGTGCTGTTTGCAACATTCACGCATGTAAGGTTTCGCAATATTCAAGTATTTTTCTTTGTACCAGCGATAAAGCATTCGCACTCGTTTACTAGACTACTGTTTGAACTTGAATTGGACAAGAAGACTAGATCATAATTTTTTCCAGCAACCAGTAATAATAAACTCTGTAAGCATTACCACAGAGTTTACATAAATTTGGTGTCTTATGTTTTGATTAGAATGACTGCGTACTAGTAATGTTGATGCAAGAGTTTGGATTTTAAATAATTTTTTCACATTTTTATTAATAACACACAGAATGATGTATATTCTAATTTGACTGTTATGGCAGTTTTTAAATGAGGCTGCGTATTTAATAAACGAATATGATAATTGTAATATTCATCAACTTAAAATAAATCTCTTATTCTATGTATTTAAATATTAAAGTGTTTATAAGAATAATTATGAAAGAAATCCCATTATTAAATATGACACATGTTATACATATATTACTAAGAAAAATTTAAACCTCGTTCTCTTCCCAAGCAAAATTTATAATTTTTTATAGATGGTTGGTAAGTCTAACAGGATAGATGGCAGGCTAATAGGTCAAATTTGGCAACAAAAGTAGATTGCCCTAAAAATCTAAAACAATCTAAAATGATTACTTGGCGAGATAATCCAATACTTCCGAGAAATTATTTCCGGCCTAGAAAAGGACAATGCATGGAAGCAATATAGGAGCAAAAAATTTTGACGATGACAATGTGTTTCATTTGCTTTTCATATTGTCATTACTGATTGCTGTTTTATATTTGTATGATTTTTAAGTTGATGCTATTATGAATACAATAAAAGTTATATTGATTGCTTGAGTCTCAGAATAAATTTGGATTTATTCCAAAATGACCTGCATATTGAAAGAAGATTAACCACGTAACAAGAAATTCACGACTGGCAATTAAAATAACTACACCAAGAAGAAATGCAGATATTTGTTGAATAAATGTATTATACTGGAAACTAAAATTTTGAGAAATTTGTTTGCATAGATCCTAAGAAATCAGTACTGAGAAGAACCACCTCTGGCAATATAACAGCACTTACACGCCTTGAGTCCAACAGAGATTGGATAGCATGTACTGGTACAGATGCCCATGTAGCTTCAACACGATACCACTGCTCCTCAACCGTAGTGACTGTCATCTAGTGGCGGACCAATCGTTCGGCAACCATGGATCACTCATTTTCTATAGGTGGTAAACGCGCACGTATAGGTATCTGGTAAACGTGCAGATAAGGGAAACAGCCGAACATTTTCTGTATCAAAGAAGGTTCGTGCAATACATGCGATCGTGCATTATGCTGTTGAAATGTAGGATTTCGAAGGGGTTGAGTAGAGCCACGGGTCTTAACGAACTGTAACGAGCATTGTTCAAAGCGAACAAGAGGTGACCAAAACGTGTATCCAATAGCACCTCAAACCATCATACCAGGTGATGGGCCAGTATGACGAAGACGAATGCACGCTGCCAATGTGCGTTCTCCACGGAGCCGCCAAACACGGATGCTACCATCTTGATGCTGTCAACAGAACCTGGATTCATCTCAAAGAATGACGTCCCGCCACTCGTGCGCCCAGCTTTCTCGTTGGTTACATCATTGAAGACGCTCCTGTCTGTGATGCAGCGTCAAGAGTAGCCGCAGCCTTGATCTCCGAGCTGAGAGTCCCTAATGTTGCAAACGTCGTCCAACTGTTCGTGCAGATATTTATTGTCTTGCAAATTACCCCGATTCTTGACTCAGTGCTCGTGGCGTGCCTCCACGATCCATTAAGGCCATGCGTGTAACATGCTCGGCTGCTACTGATAGGAGGCCGTTGAGATCTAGCACGGCATTCTCTATTACCGTCCTCAACCCACCGATTCCAGACTCTGCTAATAGTCATTGGATCTCGACCGACGGGAGCAGCAATACTGTGATACCATAAACCGCACAATTCCGGTACGCTACAATTCGACCTTTATCAAAGTCCTAAGCATGCTGGTACGCATTTCTGCTTTTTACACGAGACAAAATTGTTAAAATGCAATTTGTGTATAAGAAACCAGCTGAACAATTTCATCATTTAAACACATTGTAGGTGTTGCTACCGACGACTACTTTGTCTGAATGTACTGAAAAGCTAATCATTTGCATATCATAGCACCTTCTTCTTTTCGTTTAAATTTCACGTCTGTAGCATGTTACCTTGGTGTAGCAATTTTAATGGTCAGTAGTGTATATTCAGTAATGACTTACACGAACACGGAGACGTGATTTTCAAATCTCATCGATTCGCTTTTCGTTTGAGCACTGCTCAACTCGATTACTTGTTTAGATAATGTACACGTGGAGACGTTTTGCACTTAATCGACACTAAGCCATGATAATTTAGTTTGTGTTATTTGTTTGGTAAGATGGCGTTCAAGAACTGATATATTCACAGAAATGCATAAACAAGAGGAAGACTGAAGAACTTTAGCCTTTACAACCAGTTCAATCAGAAGATCGAATGACGATTGGGATTTTGATAGAAGGCCTCAATTTAATTAAAAAAAGGTTGCAAATTTCAGAAAATATAGACTCCAACGAAAAGTGTATTTTTTTCAACAAAACAAGGGATACAAAAATATTTGCATCCTACGAGAACGTTTTGAGCGAGAAAAGTTCTTCGAGCCTGCAGACTACTTTGTTAGATTTTACGAATCCTTCTACATCAAAATAACTTGGATTTGCAATTTTATTTGTGTTTTTGAACATTTTATTAAGCATTTTTTCTAAATTGTTATTTTCTTTCTTCTCGGGCCTCAACTAAAAACAAATTCTATATATTTCTGTGTGAAATTATGCCCGGATTTATACGACCTTAACAATCAGTGCCACCTATCACGCAAATTTGGGCTGTATACAATCGGACTACTGGGGAGATGTCAATGCAATATCAGAAATGGCTCTAAAGTAATTTGGAAACATTATAAATTATGCAGTGGCGCACACAAAGGGGGTCTAGATCTTCCCCTCACCCTTCGATTGATTATACACAGAGTACGTAAGATTGAATTAAGTATTTGTTACTGATAACTTATTTTATTAATTAATGCTATTTGTTTAATAACTTATTTTTTACTGTTTTGGGCTCCCTTCAATTGACAAAATCAAGTGAATATGTTGGGTGGCGTATTGCGAGAAGGGCGGACTTTCGATCCCTGATCCCTGTTCTTGAACAGTTTCTCGTCTGAGCCACTGAGAATATAAACTAAAAAGAGTTAAATGGACTTCTAATTATAATTCCAGTCATAAAAATAGGAAAGTTATTAATCCAATTCTTCGGTTTTATATAAAAACTTTTAATTCTAGTCTAGGTTTCCCTGTGTGCAATTCAATAGATTTTAATATATGAATTGGATTTATTGTTTATTGAAGTAAAGCGAGGGCTATAGTGAATATGAACCTCGTAATTTTGATCCTTAATCAAATGATGAGAGTGACAAATAGGTTTTAGCACACCTCTTCTCTGAATTAAACACTACGCCAACGTAACACCTTTGCAATTTAACATGGATCTTCCCAGGTACATGACAGTCTTTGGAAGCATGAGAGCATAATACATTGTTCTTTGAATCCATTCATTACCAACAAGATGACCATTGCTTCGAATAAATTTTGAGGTAATTTTACCCATAAAACGATTTTTAGTACAAAAGTTCACTTACTTTAAAAGAACTATAAAATTATCATTCCCTTGAAATTTCTTAAAGTTTTGTCTTGTGATTTCAAATAATTGGAGAGAAATGGGATAAAGTTCATTTGAGTGGTTTTTTGACAAAATTTCAAAGACCGGTTTAACAAAAGGATTTCTTAACGAAATAAATATATTCAATTCAAGTTTTTTCCCCTATTTACTTTAAATGATGGTAATTAGATTGCATATCTTTCATGTTACATCAAGTTAATTCTGAAACATCCTATTTTATTTAAAGAAAGTATATCATCGTAACAGTTTTGAAATAACTTTTTAGATATGACAGAAGAATTGATTGTAGCATCTCCCCAGAAGGAAAAAATCTCATTACACACACGTTCATGAGATGAATCCAATGTTCGTTAAATTATTTAATGTAATGGGAAAGTTTCTTACCACGGATACGGCGAAGAAGTTGCGGTGTACCTCCCCTTGGAAGAACATCTCTCGAAGTATCAGCGTGTAGGGTTAGCGAAAGAACTAGGATCAAACATTATCTTAATAGGACTTTATTAAGATATTCAACTTAAACCCTTAACAAATTCAATTATAATCATTAATATGAGAGAATCTACGATGACGCAATATGCAACACACAATATATATATTTATAATAAGATCTAATCCAATTCAGACCAATCTCAATAAGCGAAGCGCCTAATCCTCGATTCTAATATTAAGTAATCAATCCTACCTTATTATATCTCGTAATAGCACTTGTCCTTATCTGCAATGGGATGCAGCTTTACAACTACCTTCCAGTCGAGCACCAATATATGTATTCACGTCAAGCACAACTTATTCGATCTTGAAACACGAACTGTAATAATCATCAACTACCACAACGCACATCAATTGTCTAACATTCCTTTACATTGCCATCCAGCTTACTCTAAGATCCGATATTTAAAGTCCATTTATTTGCATCTCTTCTTCACATCTCGTTTCTTGGATTTGGTTGGAAAAGAGTTGCCATTAATTCTGGCCCAAAAAACCCAAAGGACTTGTTAAAGAAAAGACACGTAAGACGTCACAATCCCCTCCAAGAAACGTGATTTATTCGAGGGTCTTAATGGCCCTTAAGAAATTACGTGCTTAAATTTTATCCTTCTATTAACTGATCTCGTGACGAAAGTACCAAATCCCTGATTATTGCACAATTAACGTTCTCTGCTATTATACTTTCAATTGTATTATTATCTAAAATATTAACCACAACATTTAACTTTGTTTCTGAGAAAACAACGCGCAAATTCCCTTCATCTACCTTACTATCTTCAACCTGCGAATCTTGAATCACCAACGATTTCCGATAAAAGTCCAAAATGATCTTTGATACAGCTATGAAGTATATCCCAAGAATACATGGGTATTCTAAATCTGCTAACACATGGAACAACCAAGGCTTTTCGAACTCCCGTTTTCGAATATTTAATTCCACAGCTTTCATATTTCGACATTTAAATCCCTGTGCCGTGATCACCTGAGTACTCGATTTCTTTACTTGCTTATAAAAAAAATATTTTTGGTATGTCTCCTCCGATATAAATGACTTCTCCCCTCCAGTGTCCCATAACGCTTTTGTAAAAGTCTCGTCTAATAAAATAGGAACATACGGAAGTTCTACCGGAGACATACATATTGCTGAAATTTTAATCGGTGACTGATTTATCGACTGCGTCTGATGACCTTTAATATCACTTACTTTCAAAACATTTAATCGTCCCATTTGTTTCCTACTGCCTCGACTAAAATTTTCACTCGAATCCCTATTTCTTTGGTCCCCTCTACTAAAATCGTCATTTTGACCTCAATTTCTAAATTGATATCCCCTATCGTTAAATCTGCGATCATCGTTTTGAAACCTATTCCTGCTCTCGAACCACTGATTTCCTTGACGGCTGTTCTGATAGTTACCCCTATAATCATTTCTACCATTATTCAATCTACGCACCACTTCAGAATTTCTCCAATTTCCTCGATTATTACCAACACTTGACATTCTACGCTCATTCCAACCTCGTCCTTCCACATTATCACAATTTCTGGAACCCAGTGTTGCCTTGCATGAATATCTTTCCTCAAATTTAGCTAAGACTTCCAATAATTGGATCGCGTTTTGCGGATTACGTCTAACAAAAATATGATCTACAAGGGCTTTCTCAGACATCCCCAGTTCTAGCTTTTTCTGCAATTTGAGCAAATTGTAAACAAAATCTGTCGGCTCCTGGTTCTGTCTTTGCTGTGACAAATAAAAACGTTTTCTAAATCTTTCCTATTTTGGATGGCAGGGAATGTTTTCTACAATGCTGCTTTCAGCTGTGCAAATTCCGTGGCGGTATTTTGCACTAACGCCGATCCGAATCTTTGGTACCAATCAAGGGCTCTCCCCAGGAATGACCTTTAAAATAAGCACACGATAAGTCACTGCGTATTTGAAGTAATTTAATTTGGTTGTCTATACCCTCTAAAAATTCGGTGACGTTCTCCGACCCAGAAAAGTACACTTCTGGCCAAACATTAAATCCTCTCGCGTTTCTCATCTCGGGGTCATATAGATTAAACCCCACGTTGGGCGCCATTGTGGTGTACCTCCCCTTGGAATTACATCTCTCGAAGTATCAGCGTGAGCTAGAGGTGTAGGGTTAGCGAAAGAACTAGGATCAAACATTATCTTAATAGGACTTTATTAAGATATTCAACTTAAACCTTTAACAAATTGAATTATAATAATTAATACGAGAGAATCTACGATGACGCAACACACAATATATATATTTATAAGATCTAATCCAATTCATACCCATCTCAATAAGCGCGAACCGCCTAATCCTCGATTCTAATATTAAGTAATTAATCCTACCTTATTATATCTCGTAATAGCACTTGTCTTTATCTGCAATGGGATGCAGCTTGACAACTACCTTCCAGTCGAGTACCAATATATGTATCCACGCCAAGCACAACTTATTCAATCTTGAAACACGAACTGTTATAATCATCAACTGCCACAACGCACATCAATTGTCTAACATTCCATTACATTGCCATCCCGCTTACTCTAAGTTCCGATATTTAAAATCCGTTTATTTGCATCTCTTATTCACATCTCATTTCTTGGATTGGGTTGGAAAAGAGTGGCCATTAATTCTGGCCCAAAGAACCCAAAGAACTTGTGAAAGAAAAGTCGCGTAAGACGTCACAAAGATAATAACTTGTGAGAAGAACATGGGAATTAAATCGAGTCTTAAGGATCTAAAAATAATCTTATCTCTTTTCTTTTCAAAAAAATGAAATTATCAGGTGGAATTAATTTTTCTCTGAAGTTATTTGAATTAACATGTAAATAGGAAAATTAATGTTTCTAGATAGTTTTTCCTTATTTTTAATAATACAATTTTATATTCTCTTATAAAATACACATTTTAAGAAATCAAAGATGGAAGAACTTTGATGATTTTCTGATTCAATCTATCTAAAACTGAATTTTCTAGCGCCCTCTTAAAGAGTAAGACATTAGGTAAATTTTGCGATGTAATATGTTCCTTGATGAACTGAGTATCATAAAATATTTTCACAATGGGATTGTGAGATTGCACAATGGGATGGGATTGCACAGAGTCACTCAAGGCTCACAAAATCGTTAAGACCTTCGAAATGTCACATTTGGGTTAAAATCGTGATTTAAATTTTTTATACTAATAATATTCCTTAGAATTCATAGAATAATTCTGTCAAATGATTTTTTCATTTGAATTTATAACTACTGAATTATTTACTTATTTACTCAAATAAATGTTTAAAATACACTTTTCCTAGTTTGTAAATTGCCCTTTTCATTGTTATTTAAAATGCTCTTTGCGTTTCAAATTATGTCATATCTCTTTGAAATGTTCACAACTTATGAAAGATGATATAATTCACAAATTTGTGCATTAGTTTTCTAAAGAATTTAACGAATCATATTTTGTTTTGTTTTGAATACCTTCAATGTCCAATTGGTGAAATATTTCATATAATATTGAAAATTTATTTTTTGTTCATCAAAATTTATTCTGAATTTAAAATCTATGCACAGATATATTTTGTTGTAGTTTATCTATGTATACAACAAAAATTATGTAGTTTTTTAAAAAGTAATGCACAAGGAACATTTTTAAAAATTTAATTATTTAAAAAAATCAATTTTTAATAGTTCTTCTAAAAATATATATTTGAATTATGAAATATATAATAATCATATACTATATTGATTCCATTTTCAGCTAAAGGTAACAATTTAAGAAATTAGTTTAAATGGTCCACCGTCCTCTTAATTCTAGGAAAACTGTTTATTTATTACCAATGACCTTGACAGTATCCTCCTTTACGACAGTCTTCTTGAGAACTAAAATGTATTTGTCATATATCTCCCTCTTTTTTTGGTGTGCCAAATGTTTTTAAGCAAACAATGTTCCCCGAGCTTTCCAAAATATTTTCAATGAACATGCTTCATTTTCCCCCTGTGAACAACTTAGTGGTTTTCATTGCTGTGCTGCACTACTTAATATGGTTTATAAATATAAATGAGCAGAATATAAAAAAAGAAATGGGCATTTGTGATCTCTACTGAAGGAAGTTGAAGCTGATGAAGCAAGGGAAGAACCTGCTGATGTCAATACCAATAATGCATATTAATCATGATAGCGAAAGTAAATTTGAGAAAAGCGCTGAACACGAAACGTTTGAGTCGAAAGGAAAAATTCCAAATGCTAACTAAAGCATTCCATAAAGAAAAATATGAGGTCATAAGTGTAGAACACTTCACCCTGTCAAAAAGACACTAGCAAGAAAAAGTTCAATATGCTATTTGTCGATCATCAAAGGACAATAAAACTACAATAACTTGCACAAAATCTGACAGTTTTGCCTGCAAATAACATTCCTATAATGTTAGCAAAAAGCGTACGTGATTGCTGTTCTTTATTACAGTCACGCCCATTTAAAACTTCTTGGTTCAGTTAGATTGATATTTTTTCTCAAATTATCAATGAAAAACTGAAAAGTCCTTAAAAGTAGGTAGGTATACATTCTCTTAATTAAATTATTCACTTGAATAATGATTTTTATTGCATACAATAAAAATAATTATTAATAAAGTATTGGGTGACTCAGTCACCCATTCACGTTAGTAATGAGTGCGCACCTGCTCCCGGTTTGAGAGATTATTCAGTTTTTGTAACTGTTGTTAATAATAAAAAAAAAAGTTCAACCAGACTTTAAATGAAAAGTACAAAGCAAATTATTTCGTGATTTCCGTCTTTCTTTTGAGAAAAAATTGAGTATTTTTTCTGTAATAAGAGATAGGGTATCCAAAAGGAATTCTAGAACTTCTGCTCAGTATCAAGTATAAAGGAAAATACAAGAAATAAAAAAACTTATGTATTTTCTTATTCTGTAGTGTCTTTTAAATTTCCACACAATTCCCGTTCTTGTTTATTCATTCATCAATACAGCTGAGCTGAAGCAAAGCAAAATTAATAAAATCATTTGTAGTTGAAGTTATAGTCTTATTTTTTGTTTCTTTCATTGCAAAATTTTAATTATGAAGTAACTGAGGGATCATTGTTGCGAATTAGCTGTTTCTGTCGAACTGAGGGTTCCAAAGATATGACTTTTGGAATCTGTCGAGGCCCAAAGACATGCTCTAAGGAGTCTTCTGGTAAAATCAAAATTCTCACCTGCAGCTACTGCTTGCTACGACCTGGTTAACGATTTAAAACATCGTAGTGCACACTCTATCTATCATAAACCAACGGGGCGAACTCATTTAATCGAATAATGTCAATGCAAAGACTCAACTTCTCTTAATTTATCAGAGTGAATTCTCACACAAGTACTCAAAAGCTTCAAAATTTACAACACTTAAAACTACTAATGCTAAGTAACAAAACATTTAAACAACTGAGTCGTTATCTTCTAACTATTTCAGGAATGACATCTGGTTGCGATGGAAAAGAACATGATTTCAAATGGAAATTTGGAAAGGAGGGGCAAGGAAAAAGATATCTTACATAAAATTCAACGGAAAATTATATATCTTTCACGCAAGTTTTCATTTTCCAGTATTGAATAAATACCGTCGTTATTTCTAAGACATTATCAGCAAAAATTGTAGTACAGTTATCAATGTATGAGACTGTGACAGTTTTCAAAATGAATGGTTTCCATTTTTTGTTCAGAGCTAATGAAAGCGAAGCATCAGTAACTTCCCATAAGCAATATTTTTTATTCACTAAACTCAAAAAGTAAACGAAACAATGGCCTCCTTCTTAGAGTTCATGCGAGGCTATAAAACGCACACTGAACGGCATGAATTATTTATTATATAAAAGTATTTCTCGAAGAAAATTTTCATTCCTTTTAGAGTTTCAATTTTGCTTTTGTATATTTACTTCGGACTGGAAGATCAGCTTTGGCTTCCATCTACATGATAAGTCTTTGGCCCTTAGCCATTCGAAGAGACTTTATTTTCTTGTCTTAAGAAATCAACTTTTAAATTGACGATTCAGTTCTTCATGATACATATGAAGAAATCTTTCCAAGTACTAAATTTAAAGTAATATTTGTTTTGCTGCTGTATTGCGCAGAAATTACAATTGTAATTCCTTTTTCTATTCAGAGTTATGAACCGATCTAACATTTGTATCACTTGTAACTAAGGAACCTTATTGAAAGTACAATAATAAAACATTGACAAATTCTTTTTTATTTCTCTCATAGACTGGTCATTCTAAAACACGCATACACACACTGAGAAAAATATATCCTAAAAAAATTAATAATGCAAGTAGATGCGATGCATATGTAGAGTAAATACAATGAGATTTAGTGGCATATGATAAACCCCCTAATGTGTCAGATTGGGGATCGATCTGGTGATGTACCTGGAAGTGTTTGAAACGAGATCCCAATGGGAATAATTGCGGCTTATATCTAAGAATTATCCGCTTATATCTAAGAATTATCAATCCAGAGAAGTAAAGGGTAACACGTCTGGGCCTAGAATATTCTCTCCCCAAGGTTGTATTGTAAGTGTCAAAGAGGAAGTGTCAAGAGGCCGGACTCTAAAATGAAATGACTGCTTTTTGTCAGTCTGTGAGAACAAATTTAAAATTCTTTATTCAGATCATAATTAAAATTATACAAATCCCAACGTTGTCCTTAACTGATCTCAAATTATATGACACTTGAACCTTTACGCGAAACAGCGAAGTAGAAGTCAAGGGTGGGCAGACTTTGACATGATACGGTCTACTTCTAGTTTTTTAAGGTGTTGTGGTCCCCGTAACGTAGGTGTGGTGAGTTAAAAAAAAGATCTATAATATTTATTATAACAATAATAAATATAGAATATGTACTTACATACATAACTACGATTAAAAAAAACCACGTTTTAAGACCCCGTTTAAAGCAAATTGCAAGATACAAACATAATAATAATACCCAAATATAATAGTATCAGATGACGCATTTATTATCAAACAATTCAAATACCTTAAGAAGTAAATCATTTTCATCTAATATTAGTCCTCATAGTTAGAGTTAGTAGAAGTTCCCAAATTTTGAATACATCGGTATATAATTACTAACTGCTAATCTTGAATTGATATCTAAGTGGTCGTCTATGAATGATTGATTGATTGATTGAATATTAACGTCGCACTGTACAGCTACACGAGGGCTTTTGGCGACGGACCACGTAATTTTGAACCATGGTCAAGTGACGTGGACGACACCTGAGCTGGCACCCCCCTCTCCTAACTACCACACCACACCAACGGGAGGACGTTTCAGCTCTCGACAGATTTAACGTGCATCGCTGCCCTACACGGCGGGTCTTTAGTGGTACTGGGCTCGAACCTGTGACAAAGCAAGCCACAGTCCGATACCTATACCACTCGGCTACCGCGGCCACGGTCGTCTATGAAACGGGAACGATAGGTTATCATAATGATATTTATCGTTGAAAATGCAGATTTTTCTTAGAAGGTAGGGCCAAAAAAAAAAACAATGTTAAATGCATTGCAACTTTTTTCCTTTAAATTGGAATACTTTACTTCGTCCATTAAATTCCAAAAGTTATCTGAACTACATGCTTTTAAAATTGCCATTTGGAAGGAGGAAACAGGACCGGCGCTAGGGGGGGGGGACAAGCCGGGCCCCTGCCCGGGGCGGCAACCTTAGGAGGTGGCAAACTGGCTGTAAAATTAACTAGTTTATGAGAAAAATAAACGAGTCAGAAAAAAAATTCGAAGGGAAAAAAATTAAAAATGTGTATGCAAAATATTCACGTTTTCTGTGGAGTCCTAGAGTTGTTTAATGGTTTTTAGAGTTTTTTCCAAGAAAATATATATATATATATATATATATATATATATTCCTTTATAAAAACTTGTTAAAAAATTCGCTTTTTTTTAGATTTTACTCCTCATGAAAAGGTTTTACAAAACATTAGTAAAAGTCTTATGAACTTGCTTCAAATTAATTCCGTAATTTTCCTGTTGAACTCTTAATATTGAATTGCAATAATGAGGTTATGTCCAATATTGACGTTGTTATCCAATGACCGGGTTCCACTCCTGGAGCTGCTGCTACCAGGAAGGATTTCTTTTGATCCGTCGAAGATAGCATCCTCTCATCTGGTTCTTTGCCGGGAGGAATTTTCATTGACCTTGTTTCCTCGAATTCAAACAATACGCGGTCCCTTACGTAGCTTCTGTCTTGTTCTAAGCGCACGCTTTGCCCTGATTTCGATAACGTAGTTGGACCAATGATGTGTTCGTTCTGGTGCATATTCACTAGATATGGCTCACTTCAGCTGAAAATACTATTTTTTCACGCTGCCTACATGTTTTATAGCCTAAATGAATGGCGTCACATGTGAAATCAGCTGCTTTCATACCTTTTTTTTAGGTAAATTTTCGGTTGGGTAACTTATAGCAACTCCATAAATACCTTTATCATCCATATTTATAACTAATTTTTTTTCATGAAATCCTGCTTCCCATGTCATCATTAGTCTCTATACCAAATTTGGAGAGATTTCGATTATTGGAATTAGCTACAGGTAGCAGGGCCGATCCTAGCAGGTGTGCAGCGCGTGCACCGCACGCGGGTGGCTACAGGCCACCTATAATTCTATCGATCAAGCAAAATTCTAAGAAATCCAATCCACTCAAATAGAATTGAATATATTTTCGGAGAATCAGAAGTTTTTCACTTTTTAAGATGTATTTTTCCCAAGAATTGCCCTTTTAGTTCTCATTGCAATTTTTGCTCAAAGCTATGAATGCTAGAGTGAGATCCGTACGCCATTTGATACAAATTGGGTGTTAGATATTCTTTTCAGATATGCAAAATTAAAGCAAAATTAAAAAGGGAATTAAATACAGAATTCGAAGCCACTCTTTCTTTCGAAAATAGTTTTAAAAGGTTTTAAAATGGGCTATCTCTTTTTTTATACCTAGTAACATTGACCCATTAACTAAGAGGGAGGATGGTATTTTTATCTCCAGTTATCTCTTTTGTGATGGTCTAATCCCAAAATGCAGTTTATTAAGTAATCTAGTTGAGGTATGCGAGGGCTTTTCATTGACTATCTTGTTAGTCTTTAACTGATTTCATCTTTATCAATTGGCTGATTTCAGAAAAAAAAAACGGACTCTTTCAGTAAAACAGAAAATAACTCGATAGGAAATTTAAACAATTAAGAAAGGATTATAAAAATGGAATGAAAAAAATTCCTCCCCTGAAAACTATTATTTTTATTTATTTAGTTTTTTTTCCCCTCACAAGAAAAAGTTCAGATATTTCTACTATAATTTTCATATCAAGTCCAAAATTTCTTTCAGTTGTGTTGGAAGCATCGAATCATTATTATTAAAAAGTATTAATAAACAATGAATGTAGTGTGACAAAACAATGAATGTAGTGTGTAGTAAACAATGAATGTAATAAATAATTTCAAAAAATATGGCAAGACAGTCTAAATCTATATAATATGTCACTGCTAAATGATCCCCTTTCGGAATAATTTTTATTATAATAGGTACCAGTACTTTATCTCTTCAGGACTTAATAAAATATTTAAATTTCTTTAGTTTTGTAAAGAAATATGAATACTTTTGTTTAAAAATATTTGTATTTAGTAACTGTTTGCACTCTCTTGATAATAGATAAGTTACAGACAAATTAGTTTTTTTACCTAATATTTCTTGTACTTTTTTTTTTCTTCGTATTTACTCATATTTTTAATTTTTATAAGCAAAAAAATGAGACAGTATACTTTAACAATGTTTAATTATTAAAGAAAGGAGACCGGCCTTTTTTTGCGTGTAGTAGATTTCTAATTATAGCCTTTGGTAATAAAGTTCGGTGAATAGTTCTGTAACACTAGCGTAAGTGAAATATTAATGAAAGTTTCCTTACTGTTCTTCGAAATAGTCATCTCCCATAACTATGTACCTCTGAGACCTGTTATACATGTCCTAGAAACTTTGCAACAAGTCTTCATTTGGGATGGAGTACAAAACCTCGTCACGCTTCGCTGGATGTCAGGAATAGCATCAAATCTCTTTCCTTTCAAATCGAGTTTGAGTCGTGGGAATAGGAAGAAGTTAGAAGGATTAAGATCTGGCGAATATAGAGGGTATTCAATTTGCTGCACATCCTTTTTTGATAGGAACTGTTTGACGATATTAGACGTGTGAAAGCGAGCATTGTCGTGAACAAAAACCATGAACCTTGTTGTGCGTACTGGGGTTGTAACCTGCTTAGACGTTTCATGACACGGGTCAAAACTCCAATGTACCTTGCAGCATTCATCGTCACTCCCTCAGGTAGAAATTCTTTGAAAATAATGCCTTGACTACAAGGCCGGATCTATGTATGGGCTAAATGGGCTGCAGCCCAGGGCCCCCGTTTTTTAGGGGGCCCCGTTCTCCGTTGAAGATAAGAAATAAAAAAAAGATGTAATAAAATAATAAATTTCAAAATAGCAATGAAATAATAAACCCCAGTAAAAGAATAAAAATCAAAAATAAAATACCAGAAGTACCATATCAAATTTATTTTAATTTTCAAGAGCAATTTACTCTTTTGTTCGTCCACCCTACCACCGAATACACGGAAATTAATAATTAATAGACAGAGGCACTATCATAGAGCGGCGCCGGCAACCATCATGCATTTATACAAATGTAGTGCACTATTTCTGTAGCAATTTATTTTTGTGCAATAATAATTCTAATTTACAATAATATACTGATTTGGTGCTGTGTCTTGCTCATACTACCCGCAATTAAAACATAGGTACCTGTTTATTCAAGTTTCAAGTAAAAAGTAAGCGCCGAGAGATACACATTTCTAAATTATTTAAGTAGAAAGATATTGAAGTAATGATTAAGTATTTTCAATTTTTCAAAGATTGAAAATATATCACGATTTCCCATAAATATGTAAGCTGTCTTAAAATTTGTGTTAACTTAATTACTTCGGTAGGATATAAAAAAAATAACAATCAGTTTATGTGAGTCATGGAGATTCACCGCGAATATCATGGATAAATGTAAAATAGTCTTGATTTTCGTAATAAGTCGGCTTTTTAAGTATAGATAGCTACAGCAAATAATGGATGACAGCGGAAAAATAATATTTATTTAATGTGGGGCAAATAATTCTAAAGTTTATTTTTATAAAATCCCCTTTAAATTGATGGGCTAATTAATAATATTCAGCGCTTTAGGTTTTAGCGAGTATAGACAAGGATTTTTTTATTTTTTTAAATTAACTAGGTACTTTTTTCAATTATCTTAAAAATATACTATATTGTTTTGTAAAAATTTATTAGAATATTTTTAGTATATTAAGCAAATAGATTGTGTTATCGTAATTTTATGACCTAGTAAACTTTTAAACTGATTTTCAGGAAAATCAAGTACTTAATTAACAATATAAATATGTCTGGCAGAAAATATAAAAGTATAGCGGAAAAACGAAAACTACTGTTAAATCAAGAAAAAAAAATTAAATGTGTCAAAAATTTAACATTTTTTACAATGAAACAATGTAACAAGAATACAACAAACGCAGAGACATTAACAAGCGAAAGGGAAAGGAGCTTAGCCAAAGAAAACGGAGAAACACAACAAGCAAATATTAATGATGAAAATATGCAACATTTCTTGCGGTAGGAGTGCCCATTCTTCAATCAGCATCTGTTTGAGTTGTTGGGTGTTCTCCGGATGATGTAAGCGTGCTGCAATACGTCTCCCCAAAGCATCCCACACATGTTCGATGGGATTTAAATCTGGGGAGTACGCTGGCCAATCCATTCGAGTGATATCTTCACTTTCCAGAAGCTCCTCAACAGCAAGAGTCCGATGTGGCCGTGCATTGTCATCCATAACAATGAAGTCTGGGCCAATGGCACCTCGGAACAGACGCACAAGGGGAAGAAGTACCTCCTCACAATAACGATCCCCGGTTACAGACCCTCTATCGAAAATGTGGAGCTCAGTTGGCTCGTTCAGCATAATGCCTCCCCAGGCAAGAACTCCCGGACCACCGTAATGGTGTCTTTCCTTGATGTTATTGGTATAAAACCGTGTCCCGATCTCTCTTCAAATCAAAACGCGTTGAGAATCGCTTCTGGTACTGAACCGACTCTCATCCGTAAAGAGGACACGACTCCATTGACAGTTGTCCAGTTTCTGAGCTCTCTGCACCACTGTAAACGGTGGCGTTGGTGGTCAACTTTCAACGGGAGGCAGCGTTCAGGATGGCGGGCGAATAGGCCCCCTTTTTGAAGGCGTCTGGCCACAGTAAACCGCGACACTTGTCGCCCCGCTGCTGTACAGAGTTGCTGAGCAATGACGCTTGCTGACTGCTGTCGGCCTCATTTCACCTGCAGAATGATATATCGGTCATCCCCTGCAGTTGTCGTCCTCGGGCGGCCACCACCAACCTTTCTAACAGCTGTACCTGTGGTTTGGAACGCTTTCCATGCGCGCGAAACGACACTCTTTTGTTGATTCCGAACTCTGCAGCTACACTGGTGACGGTACGCCCCTCCTCCATCTTTCCGATCATTCTTCCACGTGTGATGTCGTCCAGGTGATTTCTTCTAGTCATATTTCACGAACTGACTCACTGGAACTTGCAGCGAATATGTTGAATTGCGTCTGCGTCCTTCATTTTATTTTACTGTTGAACAGCACGCGCCGACATCACGCGTTTTGCGTACGCTCACGTCGCTTCTGACGTTTCGTTCCTGATATTTGCATACGCTTGACGTTTTTACTGACTTACGTGTTCACTGTACTGATCTCCAGACCTCTCCTTTTCTGCAATTTCATGGTTATCTGCTTAATTTTTACATTGTTTCTTAAGTTTTGCACACCAGTGTAGTATTTGTAGTGTTTTTTTGTGTGACCTGCAAACTTTTTTCTAAAACAAATTCTCAATACACAACAGGCTTTTGGGACTGGAAACACCTAACAGTGATTGGAAAAAGTTGTTAAAAAAATCATAAAAATTCTATTAAATATAGAAATTCAATGTTAGTTTCGTTGACTCGAAAAGAAAATAAGTCTGTTTTAGATACAGTTACAGGAGCACTAAGAAAAGATACAGAATATTACCACAATGTCCTCAAACGGGTTATTTCGTTAGTAAAATATTTGGCTATAAGATATTTATCAATTAGAGGGGTACCGAGGAAGTTTTTGGTTCTCTTCATAGTGGTAATGTTATGGGTACCCTGGAATTGTTAGCAGAGTTCGACCCATTCATTCGTTCGTGAACATATTGAACAGCGAGAATTACGACCAAAATCGTTAATATCATACGTATCAAAAACAATATATGAGCAAATAATTGAGATCATGGGCAAGCAAATCATTAAAACAATTACAACTCAAATAAATAACGATGACCCACAAAGTACTATTAAATTGTAATAGATAAACACCAGATTTGTTCCAAATGACCAACTAGCTATTGTACTATGATATTGTTTTCGGGGAAAATTGTATGAAAGACGAGTCTCATTAATTAAGATTAGCAGTCCCACTAGCTTATATGCTTACTTAATTATTTACAAGAAATTTTAGAAACAAATGGGATAATTGTAGGGGACAGTTATTTGACAGCACTGCTAATATGTCCGGTCGATATAATGGTGTGCAAACTCTTTAAAAAGAAAAAATAAATAAATTCACTAATTATGCACCGTGTGTTGCACATTCTCTTAATCTGTTTAGTGTAGAATAAGTTAAGGTTGCAACTGAAATCGTGAACTTCTTTGACGTATGTTTTCTTTTCTTTTCGACCCATAGGTAGGAACTTCTAAATCGTGAAATTAAACTGAAATTTACCTTAAAAATTTTAAGTCAGACCAGATAGTCTTGTCCCTACGATGTTGTTGAAGCGGAAAACATAATTATGGTAATGTGGCGGTGGTATATATATATAAGCCAGTAACAGCCTCTAGACTGAAGTGATCATTTTAGTGTAGTGGTTAAGTCGCGTGCTTACGGAATTGAAGGTGCCGAGTTCTAAACTCCTTCAGTAATATCATGAATATTCTTAAGACATTTATAGAGTGACAATGAAAATGAGAAAATTGATTTTTTCGAAATAAAGCAGTAAATTTATTTAATAAATTAACAAAACTCGAAATTGCCATTTTAATTATATTTTGGGAAGGAATTTTAGAAAGATTTAATTTATATAACTAACAAAAAATTAGACTCCTGGTTTGGACATCTGTGAAGGGAATAAGTTAATTATGTCGTTAAAAACGTTTATAAGCAGTGCACGATATGAGTCAGATAAAAAAACTAAAGGAGTATCAACACTCAGCCAAAAAGTTGTCCTTGAGTAGGAATAGAATACAGCGATGTGGTCAAGAATATAGCGATGACGACTTATTTCAAAATTTGCTGATAAATCCACAGAAAAAGCTGTATATGGGACAGAAAAATTTAAAAGAGTGACAGGCTTATTGTTACGTTAGATAAGCTAATCCTTGATTTAAATAGAAGAAACCAAATATATATATATAGTAAGAAATTAAAATTTTTGATGGATTTGAAAGATCAAAGTAAGAAGAACGTTGACCTGGAAAGTGTATGTGCTATTGATTACTATTCAGATGACGTAGATCAGAGAAAAAAAAACTGAGCTAGAGTCCTATACTTGTAGTGATATGTTCAATTTAATTTTTGAAAACAAACTTGTTGACGGTTTTCCAAATTTATATACCATTTTAAAGATTTTTCTAACACTCCCTATTACTAGTTGTGAAACGGATGGCGCGTTCTCTAAAATGTCCTATATAGAAAACAAATATAGGACACCAATAACAAATACTAGGCTTAATTATTTATCACTTCTTTCTCTTAATACTGATCTCACCAAAGACTTAAAATAGGATGAGCAAATAAAGGAATTTGCCGCATCAAATTGTAGAAAAGTTTTTTTGTAAATTGTGTAATTGTTTTTAACTTATTTAGATTGAATATAAAAGAAAAAAAATTAAGTTTCATATACTTTAAATTTTTCCGCACAAATTTTTTTTTAAGAAAATGGCAAAAATTTTAATTATTTAGGGGGCCCCCAGATATTGTTTGCCCAGGGCCCCAAAGGTCACGGTCCGTCCCTGCTTGACTATCAAAAAAGATAACGCTCACTTTCTAAATGTTTTCGTCACGGACGCTACGGAGGTGATCAAAAATACTGCCCCGGCCTTCTCGAAAACTTGCAAACCACTCGTACACAGATTTCATGAGCAGTATTGATCTTCAAAAATACGTACCAGCATCGCATATGTTTCTTTCGGTGTCTTCCAAGCTTAAAACAAAACTTTAAATTCATCTTTTGTTCGTTCATTTTCCTGTTCTCAGTTAAGAAGCGACGAATTAAACAAGCACTTTGTAAAACAAGTCTTATACGGAACACAAACGACGCTCAAATGAACAACGGTGAGGTCAGATGGTTAACACCTGCCACTACGCATGGGCAGCGTTTTGTTTTCTTACTGTTGCCAGATCGGCCGTTCTGACTTCATTCACCGAACTTTATTATCAGAGGTTGTATTTCGAACTCCTTGAATTACATTCGAATCCAATCTCTTTGATAATTTATTTAACGATTAATTTTAATTTCCAGTCCCCCCTTTAAATGTACGCATTTTGCTAATCTTCCATTTACCTATTTTATTCACGGTAATTTACTTAAGGTATCCAACTACGTTCGGAACCGTAACTTTGAAAAAGCGTATAAATGGATAATATTTATGATATTTAGTGTCACTTTGATTAGAAAACGTATATTAAGTTGTTTTAAGAATAGTATTACAATAAAAAATTATTTAAATACAACATTTTTCTGTACAGAGGCTCGAGAATTTTTGAAATATATAACTTAGAAGTGGGTTTATTTATGTTTAATGACAACGGAGGGGAGAAATTTTAAGAAAAAAACGCCGATAATTATTTTAATGGGTTGTAATTCTGAAAATAATGCAAATTTTTCAAACTTCATAGATGAGCCTCTGTACAGAGTTCTGAGCTGTGTAATGGCAAAATATTATTATAATAGAAGTATTTTTCACACAAAAGGAGAACATTTTGAAAAAAGATTATTCTAAGTTAAGTTTTTGCCGAAATATTGCATTTAAATATTTTTTTTCGTCAAAATGTCCTTAAAACATTTTTATTCTAATCTAAGTGACACTAAATATCATGAAAACTATCCATTGATGCACTTTTGAAAATCACGTTTGCGAACGTAGTCAACGAATTAATACGCTCTCATTGGGATAAGTATTTTTTTAAGATACATTTTATTTGTTTTCATTATTCAATTTGCTCCTGATTTAGTACAACCAATTTTTAAGACTAAATTTCTTTTAATTTTTAATTTCAAGTTTTCTTTTCAATTTAAAAAATTCACCAACAACTAAAAATGGGTGTTGTAGCAGAATTTTAAGACAACAGTTTCAAAAATATTTTTTTCTTCAATATCGATTATAATTCTTCTTAAATTTAAGGGATTTTAAGTATTCCGTGGTTTATAAAAAGGTAAAGGTGTAATTGAAAAGTGATATAAATTTAAGAAAATAATTATGTTTTGAAAGTAACATTACAGTTTTATCTTTGTTTCATGCCAAATACCTCACAAGTGATTATATAAAATAAATTTCTCTCACAAATTTGAAACTAAATAGGAAGTTTATCAAAACAATGATTCAGGAAGTTAATTGTTTGCAAACATTAATATTAACAATATGTATATAAAAAAGAAAAGAATTATTATCATTTACACACCCAACTCTTTTTTTACACGTTTTTTACATGAAAAATTACATGTAAACATACAGTTTTTTTTTTTTAAAAGGCGTCCTTTTTTTACAAAAATAGTTTGACTTAACACGATTTCTATCCCACTATCATATAATTATTAACACAGGCCTGTAAAACTAGGATTTGATAAAACATTACCATACTTTTTAACGGTTTCATAAGGTTTTTGAATAATTATTATATACAAAAATGAACTCATTTTTGCTTCAGCACATACAGTTTTACCACATTCTGCATTTGCACACTTTGCATTGATTATATTAAGAATTAATAAAAAAACAAGTTTAAATGAAATTAATGCATACTATTTTTATACTTTCTTATTCACCCTTTTTAACAATGGAAACACATATGTTATATTGAATAAATGAATGTATTTAAGAAAAAAATACATTTAGTCGTCATTAGGCTCTGAAAAAGTATAAAATATCATATTTTAATTTATTGTGTTACTACTTTTATATATATTTTAACATCACTTTTATATGTTTTTACACATTTTTTAACTATCTCGCCTTTTACATCGTTTGCTAATCAAAGCACACTAATAATTTTTTCCAGCTATGGGATCATTCCAGAAAAGTATTCAGCAGTAATCAGAAAGCATGTTATATTCGAATGACTCCTTTAATGTGGAGATTTAAAAGAGAAAACGAAAACACACACGTAAACAAAAAGCTCAATCCTTATGTTCAAATTCTCTTAGAGTAAAGAGAATGATCTTATGAAGTAACAATTGATTTTATAAAACCTATTTTTCGTATATAATTCACTAAACATCAAAAAGCAAAATTTCAATGGGTTGTATTTTAAACATTTTTCTCGTTTATTTTTTGAGGAATAATTGCCGAATTGATATTCATTTTCGGCGGCTGCAACATATTCTTTCTCTCTTTATTCTCTTTATGTGATGATTATTTATAGAAAATATCGACTTCTGGAATAAATGTATCGATGAAGAGAGGGCAAGTATTTCTGTCACTTATTTCTAAGTCATTGGAAATAAGTCAATTCCTCTATATATAAGACGCGTCACGGAAATGCAGCAATTCTTCTCCTTTTCCATTTCAAGTAAGAAAATGGAAACGTTCGTGACATCCCATCTGAAATGCTTTAATTCTCGTACAAAAACAATTGATACTTTTGGAGCATTATTTATTTAGAAAACGCCAAAAAATATTCAAAAAGATACAAAAAATCATAGAAATATAGATTAGCGAGAATTTTTAAGACAACTTTTCTGGAAAATAAAATATAGTAAATTTCTTTGAGACGTTTTTTAACCGGAGGAAGATATTGTTGCATATTGCATTGGGATTTGAAACTAATAATTTCTTACCCACTTTAAAAGTAAATTTTTCTTCTTCTTTCTAGATTATTTATAAAATGTTTAGATATATCTTTTATTTGAAATAAACTTTTAAGAAAAATAAATCATAACGAACATAGCATGCTTTTTTCACCTTTTAGATTAAATGTTCCCTTACCAGTTATACCTTCCATCCGATAAATGTAAATTTTTTATAGCGATTTCCTTTGTCGAAAAAATTAGAAATATATTCATAATTCGTTATTTTATGTGTTATGATTATGCATTTAAAGTTTTATGACGAATAATATGATTAATGATTATTTCCTTTAAAACTATTTCAACTTTCTTTTTTTGATATCTCTCCAATCACACATACTTAACTTCTTTCCAGCATTATAATGAACACTAAATTATATGGAGAAAAAGCCCTTGAATCAGCCCTTCATTTACTTTAACATTGAGTATCAATACCTGACAACACAATTCATTTTTAATTCTCTTTTGAAAAGAACAACTGATAATGGTTCGAATCCATACCTGTAACACTTTAAAAAAAAGATCCCATTCTTCTTCTATTCAAGCATCATAAGAAATTTATAAAATCGCAACTAACAACTAACAATAATTATACAACTAGCGGAAAGGGGCAAGAAGCTCCTAAAATCATCACTTACAAAACTTCTGAAAGTAAAATTTTCCCCGAATCATCTGCAATGAGCATTCCTAGAAAAAATGAAAAAGTTTCCTTTTCCCAAAGGAATTGAGGAAAATTATCTTCTGGGAATTCTTATAAAGAAGTCAACTTTCATCATCCTATTTTCCCTATACATAAAACCTATCTATACATAGTTTTCATTGTAAAAATCAGCATACTATTCATTTTGCATTTTAAACCAAGCTTACTTTCCGTGGAATCCAATGTTACTCATCTGTTAATTTTCAAAATGCAGTTGATATTCAACAAAATTCCAATACATACACATAGCATCCAATTTTATCATCGAAATCTGGCGGGAGTGTCTCAAGAAGTAAATACTTTTCGGAACAAAAAAGTTGCTTAAAATATATTGCACTTAAGTAAAAAGTAATGCCTAGTTTTCTCTTATCACTTTTTAAATATTAATTTAGTTAAAAATAATGTAATTTATATAAAATATGAAATATACTCTCTATTTCAAATTTTAATTTTGTTATTAAATGAAAAACATACGGGGAAATAAAGGAATTGACTATTTTTTTGTTGAATTGGTGCATTATAGTTTCCTAATTCAGCCTCTTTTTACCCTTTTTTATGATTTATTTTAATATATTTTTGAACTCCTTCAGGCTCCTGCTTTTAAATTGATATTGAATTGAATAGATATTTTTTTTAATTTTTCGATTTTTTGGGAGTTATTTTCACTGTCTCTCTCTCTTAGCTCTAATCTTAACATAATCTCTAAATGAAGACAGAAATACTGTACTGGAAGGCGGATCTAACATTCAACATTAACCTTTGTTACAATCGAAAAGCATTCACTTATGATGTGTAGTACTCGCCAATTTCAATAGGAACTACGAATCGATAAAATGTCAACAGAGAATTTTCCAAGAAATGTCTAAAAACTTAAGTCACAGTATTTTTTGCGCTCGAATTGAAATATTTATTTTATGAGTGTCAAAAACTTTGCTTAATAACTATTTTCTTAATTATAATATCTATGAGGAAAAACGTAAGTATCTAGACCATAACTAACATCACAAACAATATATTTCTGTTGTAATATTTAAGTAATATATATTTCTGCTTAAAAAAGGGTATAAGAATGATTTTTTGTTTTTAAAATTTATAGTACTAAAAAAGCAAGCAATAAGAAAAAAATATTTTAAAAAAATTCCCATTAAATTATTAAAAGTGTTCTGTCACTTCATGTTAGTATAAAACTAAGAAATAAAAAGAAACACAACCTCCAAAAAAAATACTTTAATCCTGTTTCATCTATCCTAAAAGTATCCGAAATGGATTCAGTTTCTTTGAGAAAAAAATAAAATAAAATCTTGAATAACATGTAATTACTGATAAAAATGTGTCTTGTGAAGTTCGGGCGTGTGTTAAAGCGGTGGTTTTGAACAAAATAAATATCGCACTTTGCATCCGTAGCTATCGTTCAACAATGGGATGTGAGGAGGAACGGATTCTTTGTCATGAAGTATTAACTATTCTTTTAAGGTATCCAAACACGTTCGGAGCACTTTTTAACAAAATAACATATTTAAACATTATAAAGGCTTTTTTAGGACTCAATACCAATAAATACTAATATTTAACTAACAATATTTAAAATAAATTGCCTAAATTTCACAGAAATCACAATTATAAGTGAAATTTTAGCAAAATTTTTGTAAAACTTCAAAGCAATTAAAGAAAAAAGTAATAAACTTATATTAGTAAAAGTATTAACAAAACAATCTAGATGCATTTATCTAGAGAATGTAAAAAAATTTTAATGTTTTATTAAAATTTAAAAATTTTAGAGTTGATTGAGTAACCATTATAAGAAAAATCACAATCTTTCTGAGACCATTATTTAAATAACAAGCCCTAACTCAAAAAATATTCATACAATAAGCAATATTTTAGTACATTCTCTAGAAAATAGCATAAATATCAGGTTCAAAAAGTTTTATAGAATTACATGTGTAATATTTTGAGTAATCAGACTCGCCATGATAGATTTCGAGTAATTTAAATGCCCACTTCTGGTAGATCAAAGACCCACTTCCAGTTTTTATAACTTAATCAAATTGATTGTAGCTTGGCCTCTAGATAGAGTAGAAACAAAAAAAATATGTTTTGTCAAGCCAAAAGATGGCTCTATTCGATAAAAGAGAAAACAAAATTATCTGTCTTGACCGAATTTCGTCCTTTTCAACGTGTTCGGATACCTTAAGTAAGAAAATGAAACATTTCACTTTCTCCTAAAAAACATTCCAGTTGTAAGCATTTGACGTAACAAAGGAAGGAGCAATTTATATTGATCCTTCAATGAGACAGTTATAACATTGAAATGTATGACAAGCAGAGTAACATAATAAAAAAATGGACAGACAAAAGAAATGCGGGTGCCTTAAGAGATACAAAATCATTTTTTTAGGATAGAAGTAAACATCCAAAGAACACTAGAGTGATTTAAGGGATTTCTTGAACACAACCGCGGGCACTCTGTCAACTATTAGCATAGTTTGGCAATAAAAATGTTGAAATAGTTAATTTCTTGGGATGATATTGTATAGCTTCTCTCAGCTTGGAGCTATTCCCATACAAAAATAAGTCTTGGCTTTATAAACCATTCTCACTTTAAAATGTAGATACTTCACACAAATTGTACTCGAAAAAATGCAGAGGGCACATTTTTATAACTTTCTATTTTGCGAAAGCAGATGTGAAGAGACAAAATTAACAAGCAAAAATAGTATTATTCCAGAAAATTTAAGAGATTTTTTTTTTGTGTAAATGATAGTTTTTCACCCACTGAATCTGCCTCCGGCCTGAAAATAACGGGCAGAATAAATCACACATTTTTCAAATATTTTTTTCAAGTAAAATTCAGTACAGTACTAAATATTTGGTATAGATAAAAATTGCAGATTTCTTTAATATTCAGACTTAAAATACTAAAGTAACAATTTTATAGAAAATGTCAAAAACAGTAGTTCAGAAAAATGTATGCACAGTTCTTTTAAAATGTTTAAAAAATTTTTAAAGTTATATTCTTATCGAACATTATTAAAATCAATATCATTATTTACTAACATGTGTTTTACATTAAATACAACAAACTTCCGGTCAACCGAATATGGTACTTGACTAAAAAATTAACATAAAGTAGTCTAATAAAAACGTCCGTTCTTACATTAAGAAAGCCATTGAAAGACTTTGTAATGAAATGACTAATAATTGGTTCAAAATAATCTACCTGTTCTGATAGGGAATAGTGCTTATAACTAAAGCATAAGGTATTTATAACTAAGACAAGTTATGGCAATATTTTTGCGTATGAAAAATTAAACGCATCTTATAATAAGTAAGTAAGATGGTTCGCAGATTACTAGTGAAAAGTATAATTGATAACTAATATTGATAACATTCCAATGCAGTTTATTTCTTGATACTATCCAATATTTCTCAGTGCTATTAATTTCTTTACTTGGTAGCGACAAGTGATATTTACATACGTATGTATAAATTAATTATTTTTAATGGCATTTTACTTGACAAGACTAATCACACTTTACGCAAAAATTCCAAATTATGTGAACAATTAAACATATGGTCACCAATAAAAAATATAGTAAAGTAAAAATTGACGAGGAAGAACCTTGAAACCGAATACAATATTTATTGAATATGTAGTTGATTTACACAGTTAATCAAATAAATCTTGAGAACAATCGGTTACTTTTTTAACTTTTAAGACTAAGAACACGTTGTTGTATGAATAGAAACGATCAACTTGCGCATTTAATATTAGTGATGGATATTTTTCAGAAAGTTGAAGAAAAGATAATCCAAGGTACAAGTGCTAATAAAAAACAACTACATTACGGGTTCCGTTCCTTAAAGGAATGGCAGTTATTCTAGGATTTCTATTAGATTTTCCTGCTTTTCATGAACAGTATTAAACAAGGAGTGCTTTCCTCAAACGTCGTAAGGACGGGACTATTGAAAATTCACTAATTCCTCCAGCTAATTGCATGTAGACGTGAACTTTCCCCACGGAGTCATTCTCCAGTGGAATGACCAACAGGAAGTCGTCACTTAAAGAATTCCAAACAATTCCAATGGCAAGAGTCTTAAATTATTTTAGAGACATTTCATTCGCCTCATCACGCTTTATAAAAACTGCTTGGATTTCCCCTCAAATGAGGTTCCTATTCTATGTGTTTATGTCATTTTGTCAATCTAGAAAGGGTTGCAAAGATGAGAAACGAGCCAAGAAAAAAATCTGTTAGTCTTGAAATGTATTAAGATAAATGCATGGAAATAATGCAGACGCCTCATATAGTAGAATTAAAACAAAGGATAATTATTATTGGAAATCTGAGTATATAAATCACGGTCTTTTGACAACAAAAGGGCTCAAAATCCCAAAAATAAACATACATAATAAAGATATACTTTGGAGTAATCAATCCTGAACAATTTATAAATTATTATATATTATTTATATTTTCAAGTATTTTGACTTTGTGCAGGGGGAAACGAATCAAGGGGTTTCAAGTTAATAGGTTTTTGAATTCACTTAAAGATCATTACCGTAAATAAAGCACACACTTTAAACACAATAAAATATATATTTAAATATTGTTTATTTAAAAGAAATTAAATACTTTATGAAACCTTTGATTATTAGATAACGGGAAAAGTTGGTTATGTACGTCTTTCGTCAAACCTTCAGGTTCCTCTATTGCTCTGATCTCTAAATAAATAATCTTCCATTCCATATCGATTATTAGATAGACTCAATTTTTTTAAAAAAAAATTACTTTTGAATGATGTGAGATAGGATTGGATTCTATGTTTCTCACACACTGTATCGATAACATAAGAACATTACACATGCACATTTCAAAATTGAATTAATTCTATGGTAATATTGAACTTACTGGATTTCACTACAGAAATTGAGAACCTAATTTACTTTCAATGAGTTGAAACTAGACAAGGAAACTCATTCATCTTGTCATTAGACCATTCATATTAGGAGAAAATACATCTTTGGAGTGAAATCTTAATAAACTGTTCATTGTAACAATTTTTCATGAATATATTAAAGAATGTATTACATTAATAAGAGAGAAAAATTATTTTTTTTTTCAAAGAGTAATCTGAGGATTCTCTTTGTTTTGGTTCTTTATAAAAAAAATAACATTCTCGAGAGATTACTTTTTTACTCTTGGCGTATGGAGAATTCAACTTCTTACATATACATTGTACGACTTTTTTATTTATTACATTTTATTTCTGTGCAAGAAAATTATTTTTTAATACTCTTGGAACGCAGTTTCTTATAAGCAATTATATTTCACAATTTTAGTATAACTGTATTTTCTCTTCTAAATTTTATTTAATTCCAGTAATATAAACAAAAACAGATAGAAGGAAAGGTTGGTGCCTTAAAAATTTATTTAATCCTTCCATTTTACATTCTAAATATTTTGCTAATTCTTGCTTATTATTTTGCTATAAGTTACACTATAGTACACTGGTGACAAAATTAGCCAATTTCCTACCTAATCAAGAAATCTCCACCATCCATCCAAAAAATTTGCTTGTTTAGTTAAGTGAGTTACAGGTTCATTCATAATTAGTGTGACCAATTTTAAAAGTAAATAACTATTTATGGTAAATTTATTTGCTTTATTACCATTTTTATTTAAAAAATGAATCGTTTAAATCTAACTATTCTTATTAGTGGGAGTAAATTATGGCTCCGAAATTAGGTCCTCAAACCTGAAACCAAGTTTTATAGCTTTTGAAGGGCAGTTGCTCAAATTCTGTTATAAATAAAGCTTCTTAAAATCAGAAAAGATATTTTTCTGAATTTTACTATCTGAACTTCGAAAATAATTAAAATTTGGCTGGTAATCAGAAGCTAAAAAAAAAATGGAAGAAAAGAAGAGAGGAATTTCTTAAGGAAAAAGAAAAAAGAAGCTGAAAAGACTTATTGCCGTAGAAAATCCTCTGCCTCAAAGAACTTCAGCAAAGAAACTATAGGTATCCCAATCAACATTTAGTCGTCAGAAGAAGAAAATTGGCTATAAAAAATGTGGGTAAAAAAGTCTGTCTTCAAATGTCTGTTAAGACCGTAGAAAGCGTTCTTGATCTCCGTATTCAATGTTAGGCAAAGGTAGATACAAAACAGGGATAACTTCGGATGAAGCACTGTTTCATCAGTCATTCACAACTGGCAAAATGAAGATACAATATACTTCACGCAAAAAAACGTCAAATAGACGCAGCTGTTTTGCAAAATGCAAGTTGGCCGTCAGGTGTTACGGTATGGATGAGAATGTCATCACGAAGGCTAAAATTGATACTATCAGAATTAAGTTATAAAGCACATGATCACACACACAAAGAAAGTAAACGTCTTTATCCTCAAGAAAACTTTATTTTTCATCAAGATTCTGAACCAAACCATACTACAAAATAAGTGAAAAATAAAAATATGAATTTTCTTCCTAATGAGTAATGGCTACCATCATCCCCTGACTGTGTTACCTATGATTATTTTTATGGGGATACTTAAAAAACAATTAAATAGGCTTAAAGTAAGAATATTTCAAGGCCTTTAAAAACAATCAAAGAGAATGTAGGAAAAACACCCCTAAAAATGGTCACAAATGCTCTTCTGGCTTGGCCTAAGAATTTTCATTTAATATACAATGCTGAAGAAAACCATATTAAAAATTTCATATAAATAACTTATTTCAATAAAAATTTGTGATGCTCTAAAATTGGTCACATTATTTTTGAATCAATCTGCAGTACGATTAGGTGTTTGAGAAAAATATATCACCTAACTTTGACTTTCCATGGAAAAAAAATTATTAAACACAACCCCGGGCAAGTTTCTCAAAAATTGGTCCATTCAGTTAAGATTCCAAAATGGTACAACACACCTTTTCTGTGCATAACAACTCTAAAGATTTTTTTATTTGCAGAACATTTTTATTTTAAGGTATCCAACGGGGTTCGGTGACAATTTCCTAAAATCTGACTTATATAATTGTTTAATTGTTTTTTCAATTAAATATGTTACAAAACTATAAAAAGTACAGCAAAAAATATTTTTTGAAAAATTATTTTAAAAACACAAGTAACATAAAATCTTGAAATTGAATGTTTGAATAACTATGAAAGATTGCTAGATCACGGACGTTTTCAAAGCTACGAACAAAAAGGAACTAATGAATCTGTAACTGACTCATGTATTTAACACGTTCGCTAATGGTGCCGCGCCATCGTAGCAACAAAAGAATCGAATCCCATGTTATCGTAAAAACAGCTGACTAACATTTATTTTCCTCTTTAGTCGGCGTGGGGGGGGGAGTACATTTCTATTGCTGGCATCATGTTGATCGCATATCCCCCCCTCTATAATCACAGAGAATGTGTTAAGAGGCTTAGTGAGCTTCCAGTATTGGTAAATGTGTTATGTAAACCTAGTCGCATGGATTGTAAAAAACCAATTCGCCTGTCTAACTGGCGCCGGTATTTTTTAAGTGTATTTCTGTTAATATGAGCATCTTAGGTCTTAGTTAAAGACGGGCACCTCCAAAGCCCTGATTGCGATCGACTTAATACCCTCCTCGGATCTAAATCTGTTCGTGAAGCTACGTAAGAGGGAGGGAGTTGAAAGGAATGGATAAGAAGTTCAAAGGTCAACTAAATGCCTGGGTACATATCCCAGGCAATGTGAAATATTCCGTGTGCTATGTGACGTCACCATGTTGTGCAGACAGAATGCATGGTTTCATTTGGAATGTATTCGAATTTCTCACTATAAAAGTGAATGGAACTCAGCATTTCCCACTGCTCTTACAGCAATACAAATCTGTAGATGAATATTAGCATTGGGTCAATTCAAAATGCACCTTTGCTCAAGACCATTATTTCTTCTCTGGTTTGTAAAACTTCCTGGAGGAATTTTCAACTTAGGCCCTTCTGTATTTTTGTAATGGATTTCTGGATGGATGCTTGTTGTACTTACAACAGACGGTATTAGTGTGATTGTTACTGTAATGATTAAAATGCGATTTTTAAGGCATTTATTGGGACTGCTTTGTGCAGTGTTTCCCTTCCAAGTGATTGTACAAGTGGGGGTGAGCGAGGTGGGGGTGACGATCGTAGCGCATATTTAAATGCATTATTTATTAATTCGGTTACTCTTTTGATGTATAAAAATTATTACAGTCAGAAAAAGTTACCAAGTGGCATTAATTTTGAATATTTTCGATAACAGACGCTTAACAAATTTTTAGGGTTTTATACAAATGAGAAAAAATAATTTCTTTTCATTCGAAAACTAATTTAAATTAACTAAAAATAGCAAAATTTATTTATTATTGGACATCAATGTATCTATTATTGCATGTACTTATGGATTCATAACAGTTTCCAAGTAACAATTCTTTCTCTTTTTTTTTTAATCTAAAAATTTTCAGCAGAATATAAAAATGAAAAATCCGCATAAATTGATGTTTTACATCAATTTATGCGGATTGCAAAAAAGTGTGTTCAAAAAATGCACACAATAATGCATTGTGTGCATTTTAATCCAGGATTTAAATTTCGTTTAGCCTTTAATTTCTTTTAATTCTGAGAGTTATGATTAATATAAAAAATAAGAATAGTTCTAAGATAAAATTACAAAAAATATCGTAAAAATTAAGACGCTATCAGCAAAAATAGAAAATGATATTAACTTAAAGACAATCCATTTTTATGAGAGATTTTTCAAATCGTGGATATTTTTGAGCATAAAACAGTCCCATTATATAAAAAAACATTACAGCCTTGCTTATAAAATTATAGTTTCTATCTATGATGAGCGTGAAATTTTTTCTTGCTTTTTTTAAAATAATGATTTTTAATCAAACATAATGCATGAATAGATTTCTTAAGCGGTCCGACAATATTCAAGAATTTATGCCAAGTTCAAGAGGAGATAAATGTGGTGAAAAATTATATTTCTCCCTTTAGAGTAAGTGTAACAATATGTGAACTTCACTTACAACACCTTTTGACGACAATTAAAAACATTATTTTTGATTGTAAAAAGCTTTATGTGAACAAAATTCAAGGGGAAAATATTTAGATGCTCTAAAGCACATTGTTATTAAGTGCCTAACAAAACTGCAATTTTTTAAAATTGCAAAACTGTTACTATTATTATTTACAAAGGGCCTTAAAAATTGTTAATGCATGTGATATAAACTATTCATTAAATTAGTGAATCTAATTTATCACTATAGTTCATAACATTTTTCAATGCCCCGCTTATAACATCAAACTTATTTTGCTATAAGATGTAGCTAATTAAATATTTTTACTAGATTGAGTTCTCAATTGCTTAAATAACAGAGTGAAAATAATGCTTGCATCAATCATATCACTGTTGCTTTAAAAAATTTTATCTGAGAAAGCTAATATTACTTATTTTCGTTTTTAGGTATTGGATTTATATAACTTGCATTCTCATCTTATTCTTCAGATATATAGTATATTATAATTCAGAGAAAAATAACAATAATGCCAAGGAATATATATTATATGCAGAATTTATATATATAATTAATAATATTTGATACCTGAATTTACAGACATCGTAATTTTCTCACATTGAGTATGTATGCTGCTGGTTTTCTGTTCCAACATCCAATTTTTTTAATTTAAATAAAATGTAAACATTTTAAGAAACTTCTAATGAGTTGCTTTATATTTCACGGAATAAAGCACAAATGACTTCTTCCTACAACCTCTTAACCTACAAATATATTTGGAGATTAATATAAAAATTGAAATTTAATTTTATCAGGAATAGGTAAATAGAGTTCACACACTTTTCATATAATTCGATCAGTGAATTTTCAATTTTTAAAAAATGTCGACTGTTTCTCAGGTTTCACAATCACTTACTGATGTGTCCGGGTACGACTCCATTATCTATCTATAATCCAATCCCTTTCACTTTTTTCATTATTAAAATTACTTTTAAATGATTTCGTACTCTTTTAGTGTAAGGAAACATTTCGAGAAGGAATATTCCGTCAAAAATAGTCCATTAGGGAATATAATTGAAGCCATAACCATTTGCTCCCTCGATAGAAAACTGCGTTTTCTGGGTGGAAGTTGAAGGAACAAGAAAATTGGTCCATTTCCAAGATTTGGGTGATCATTTTCTGTTTCTTCTCCCGATGACACCCGTAAAAATGTATTTACACATGATATGCGTGATTCCCTTCTGTTGCGACAACAGTGGCATAAAGAAACCTGATCCATTATTAATCGAGTCGACTCGGCATCTCGCCAGGAAAGCTACCTACAAACAGTCCTCAGTAGTACATTGCTCGAATGTCTATCGAAAAATCTCTATCTTTAAAAGAAAAATATTTTGTAAATGTTTGTTTGTTGTAATTGAAATTGAACATACTGCATGCAAATCGTACTGAACCAATCCAAGTACAAAACACTTAAACAAGTAGATTCCAATGTTTTAGGCGCGAAGAATATTCTATGCTTAGATTTGTTTAGATAAGAGTTCATTTCTTTATATCATCTTATTTGATCCTGTGGATTTTCATAAAAACAGATATTTTGATTCAAATTCCTTAAAACATTTTCGACGCCACTTTTTTTTAAAAAAATCTGCTTGTATGAAAAAAATATTTATTTTAAATAATAAAGGTATTCTATGACGATGTAGATCCATTCAATTTCTCTAAATTAAGTCACACGAAAGCAATTTCAATATTGAACGAATCCTTCGTTTGAGAATTTCTCATATGGAACAATTCAACGTTCAACAATTTTGTAGATGAACTCATTTTACACTAAAAAAAGTGGGGGGAATTGGATGATTTGAAAATAAAAGAAAAAGAGAATTTAATTGAGTTTCTCTTGTACTCAAAATAATGGGAATTGGAAGTAAAACAACTTCAGGTAACGAAAGAAAATAAATTGCGAAAAAAAATATGGTTTTTTCTTTTCTACATCAATATTTAGGAAAAAACAAGTCACCATTGTGAAAGAAACAAATAGAAAATGTTCTTAGGACGTCGAATGTTATTTTTAAATTTTTCCATCTATTCGTTAAAATATCCATATTCTTATCTGGACTTTTGATTGTTCTAGAGGAATGAAAACATGTTTTGTCAGAAAATCCATCCGGTAAATAAATCTTTAACATGATATTAAGGCAACCTTTTAAATATTGCAGCCTGACACAGAGGAGCACGATTCGTTCTTTTCCACCTTTCTCCGCATGAATCCAATTTTTCTGTTGAAGATCAATGCAAATTGAATTCTCTTTTCGCATCACACCTTAGAGTATCTTTATTTATTTTATTTTACATTATCATGTTTTCGAACTAAAGATTTTCCTTTTTTAGAGAATTTAAATAATAATTTCAAATTGATTTCTCTTCTACGAGATCGCACTATGAAATACAAAGCCTGCTGTAACAATAAGGAAAACGTTGTTGAATCCACTAGTTTTAATAAGAATAAGAAAGAAGGTTTTTGAAATTCAATATACATGTAAAAATCCTTTATTCGCACATATTTAAAACTCCATTGAACAATTTTTTAGAGTTGACATTTCCTTGTATTTTAAGATTTCCCCATAGCAAAGAATTGCAGATATATTACTGAGCTCTTTTTTTTTTCATCCAAATTTTTCTTTTCAAAAAGAATACTTAAAAATCAGAAAATGAAACTGTTGACTTGAAGCCATAGTGTTTTTATCGATACAATTTTAACTTTAAACCTGAGAATATTCCTAATTATTAACTAATTAAAAACACTAGAAATGTTCCCAAGCAGGATAAAAAAAACTAATTCTAAGATTTACTTGAAGCAAACTTAAATTAATTTTTCTCATGTAAATAGGAAAATTATTATTTCTGATTCGAATTTTATAAAATATCTATTTCGTACGAAAATGGAACTGTTTTCAATTAGTGAAAATATCTGTTTGACGTGGTTATACTTAATTCGAGTTTATGAATTAATGATATTTTAGATATTCATTTTTGCGAGATGATTATTTTTATAACAAGTTCCTATCGCAATTTCTTATACTTGGTCTGAAAAATTATTTGGTACGTTTTTAGAAACGTGAAGGCAATTCCAGCCATTTTCTCTGATTAGATTGATTGCAAATTTTAAAATATCGGAAAAAATAGGAATGACTTTTTAAGTAGTTTGGAAAGAATTTTTATAATATCCTTCTGATTCATCAGTGGCATTTTAAAAATTAAGAATAAAATTATATCCTGATAACAATTTATTAACAAGTACGAAATTAATGAATAAGTTCTCGATGCAATGCCTTTTAAGGATGAGTCATTGCATGGAAACATCTTTCGAACTCATGATTTATCACTAAATTAAGAATATTTATTTCTGATTTGGTTTAAGGTATCCGACTACCCTAAAATAATAATCATGATTTTTTCAAAACTTGACAAATTTTTTTATGATTTTATTTTATAGACCATTTTATAGCTTAATAAAAATCCCTAGCTTTTTATTTTCCATTCCCTAGAACAAACACAAGCTAAGAATGTTTGAATAAAAGCAGATGCCATGACTTTACACAAGAGGTCAAACTTTAGAATGCGTTTGACTCGAAATGTGTTTTTTTCGAAACACTCAAACGGAACAGCGATGGTTCAAAAAGTTTTGAAAATAATTGGCTGAAATTTGTTGTGAATGTTTTGAATAACAGTAGAATGGTTTTGATCTTCAGATTTATCAATCACTGTTTTATTTCAAAATTTACAGTCCTTTATGTAAATATAATCACTGTTTTTTTAAGCAATTTCATGTAGTCAATGAGATAGAATGTTCTAGTTTTTGTAAAAATTAAAATATCTATTATCCTGAAGGTCATTTCAAACAAGAATAACAAAGTTACACATTAAAATTGAAAATTTGGTCAAAACATTTTTGTACAGAGCGGACCCCGTTTATGTAAATTTTTGTACATTTTCACCAGTTTTTTCCCATTTTAATGCTAATAAAAAAAAATTCTGTTTTTAATTTTACGATTTTTTCCTTTAAATATACTAAATAAATCTAAAATCCCCAAAAAAGTCCCCCTAACTTCATTTTTTCACAAAAAGTTGTCGCAAGTAGTCGGGTAGCTTAAACTTTAACAGCTCCTCTCGCCCTTCTTCAAAGAAAAAGCCAAACTATGAAATCAGCAGGAACTTTAATTCTAAAGGATAAAAAGAGAGGTAGAGTGTCTAGACGGTAATTACAGAAGAGAAAATTATTTATTCCAAACTTGAGAAAAATTGCTTTGATTTTCAGTACAATTTAGGATTTAAAACTATTAACAGTGATTAAAATATAAAAAAATGCATCTTTACATATTTACATAGTGTAATTTTTTTTTCGCTCAACATTCACAATTTTTTTTACAAATGAACTATTTAGCACACAAAGTAAATGAATTACTTATCAAAACATAACAAAACTTCTTATTTATTCACTCGAAAAGTTGTGAAAAAAAACCCCACTTATGTAAGCATAATGAAAAGGAATTTCTATTTTGCTTCTCGTACAAGTTGAACAACTCCAATTTTGAGTTACTTTTACAGCTGTTACGTTAATTCAGTAATATATATAATTTGGACTCTCCCATCATTAAACTTTTTACTTCATGCTAATCTTTCTACTTAATTCCGTGTTTAATCCAATTCAAACTATTGTTTACATCTAAATAAGATTCCCAACGAGAGCTATAGTTTAGAATTCTTTTTGAACATAACATAAAAGATAGGACTAAAAATATCAAACAGCAGATTTAAAAATATCATATAATATATTGGATCAGTACAGAATTTTAAAATAAACCTTTTACAAATTGAAACAATACTTGGTCAAACTTTCTTGATAATGCATTCAATTTTACGTATAAAGGAAACAAGCATGGCAAATGTAAAATTCAATGGAGAAACGAATAAAAAACTCCCAGAATTCATAAAAATCTTATTTTATTTCTCCAATGTTATTTTGTTTTTGACGGATGTGGTATTACAAAATTTTGAAGTGGAAGATTCCTCCTTATCTGTTTGTTATTTTACATGTTATTTTGAGAAAAAAAATGAAAGCATACAAAATACTATTAAATTTTAATATTAATGTGTGTTCTGTAAATATCTTTTTGTACAATAAGGAAGGATAAGAAATAATTATTGGTATTATTCAATGGTTATATAGATATAAGAAAACGTTTTCTTCAACTGAAATAAGGCAGTGAGGCATTGGTTGACTGAAATAAAAAAAGAAGAGTGGAATATTAAATTTCTCATCGTATAATAAATGTCGAAATATTATTCAAGAATTTGATCAACTGGTGTGATCAAACGTTTGGTGACTGTCATTAATTGACGACTACTCAAAATTGCTGTCAAAAGTACTCTTTGTAATCGATCAAAATAATTTTATAACAATGAATATGTATTCGGCTACAAAAAAATATTTATTGAAGTACATGCTATTAGTAGCAATTATCCTTCAAGATTATGTGTCACTGTTTGGTGATAGATATTAAAAGTTTTAATTTTTCAATGATATATTGCACAAAAGGAGCCGTAAAAGAGCTTTGATTTAAGATGAGAAATAAAAATCTTTCATTGTCAATCTAAGCATAGTTTTCTCTCTCTCTCTCTCTCTCTCTCTCTCTCTCTATATATATATATATATATATATATATATATATTACAGAAAATGCCAGAAAACAGAATATTATTTTACATTAATTGTATTCGAAATACGTGTGTGTGTGTGTGTCATTCTTTTAAAAATATGTTGGAAAATGAATTATTTATGGTATTTTATTTTAGGTGAACTAAAAGACGTTAAAGAAGGTGCTGTCAAAAAGGGCAGTATGATTGAAACAATAATACTGAACTCAATCAGAAGAAAAGAAATCGAATAAGATACATTACAACAACAAGAACAACGAATCGGTTGATGGTCAAATTTGATAGTCCATATATTTATATATTGTATAATAAACACTACAATGAACGTATTATACAAGCAGTTTTAACCAAGCAGTTAAAAACATGGAAAATAATTCAAAAAGTACTTATTATTAAAGTACTTAGGGCAGTCAACTCATTGTGAGTTAGGTGAACGATGATAAAAAGCTCAAACTTGACAGTTGACTCCATTCTAGGTCATTGATCTTATGTTATATGGCATTCCTTCCAAACCCGAATCGAATCCTGGACCATCTATTATGTCATGTGTAAAATCTCGAAATATTTATCTCGAGTCCTTTGAAGTGTTTTTGAACAGTTTCCCACTCTTTTCTACTTTATGGTAAAAATTATCGATATCTACAACAAATCATTTAATCTTTCGTTCAGTGATATTTTTCTCTAACCAAATACGCATACGAGCAAAGCAAGCAGAAGCAAATGAGTTCGTTTGCTAAATGCAGGAAATACTCCTTTCTCCTCCTTTTTAGAATTAGTGTATTGTTAAAATGTTTTGAAGCAATGCGTGTTTTGAAGCAATGAATAACGATAGAAATAACTTATAAATAAGTCAAAAATTTAATATTGAATAACTTTCGTCACGTATTGGGCATGAAGTTTGGTTCTTTAAAGGGTAGCATGAAAATAAAAACACTTAAAATGAAGAAGGTGAATAAATATACGCAAAAATTAAATTTTCTATCTAACAATGGAGTTTTGAGTTATTATCGAAAGAATTCAACGAAAAAAACATTAAATCTGCTGGAACGAAGAAAAACAATTTTAAGTGTTAAATGGTTATAGTACTGGAAATGTCAAGAAAATTTGAGCAGAATTAGAAACCTAGAATTAGGATTATTTCATTATTTATCAACAACAAGACTTCTTTTCTAGAGTCCAATTTAACAAAGTGCACCTTATCATATTAAAGAAAGAATTCACTTAAATCGTTCCCTACAGCCATTATTACTTCTTTTTCGAAACAGTTTTTGAAAAATGAAATAATTTTGGAAAGAAAATTTGCGAACGCTGTATTTTTCAAATAATTTGGTAAATGTTTTATTCCTGGCAGGAAAAGTAAAGAAAGAAAAATTCTTCCCCAGCGCTCTCATTGAAAGTTCAAGAAATGTTTGTGCTAAGAAGAAATGGTGTAGAAGAAGATAAGACTCCAATGCGTTATCGAATTCTATTCTTTCTGATCTGAAAAAGTTTACTAAGTTTTCACGATGAGACAATCGAAATTGAAAACCGATAAAGAGGATACACAAAGGATTGCTGCTGGAATGCGGACCATTTGAATAACTTATTGTAGGCCGAATTCTTTTGGAATGAGAACATACTTGTAGGAATTTTAACTTTCAGTAAGTTGTTTTATGGATTTCCATCAGGTAAAATTTTACCTCCAAAGCTAACTAGAACGGTCAAATATAAAGCTAAGTCACTCGAATAAAATAATTAGTGGGTGTGCAGAATACTTGCATACCAATAACATAGAATAATGATCCTCTATATGTTTCAATTTCTTCAACTAATGGTCATAAATAAAATGGTAAAATAAAATATTCTTGCTAAAAATTACGGATGACAAATAATCTAATATATTAGTATAGGGGGTTAATCGAGCTATATATTTTATGCCACTATCTAACATCTTGTCTGATGAAGGAACCGTGATGCATACAAGTGCTATAAATAAGCAGAGGTGAAGTGAACAAATTTTAAGAAAGCGATACAGGGAAGTTCAGAACTGAGAGACTAATTGAAGGATTTCTGAATGAACCCATCCGAAGATATTAGGAGGAGACTCCAATAAAAGATCGCAAAATAATCACTCTTATTATATTCTTTAGGAACTAAGAGAATGGTTTGGAAGACCGTTTCCCGCATAACATTATTTTTTGATATTTTGTTCGAAATGAATGAAGAAACTGTTGAATCGCTAGGCACATGCTTTTTGTTACTTCGGATTTCCGACGTCACAATAGGAACGTTTTCACATTTTAAATACAAGTTGAAAAGTACATCAATGCAGAAAACTAATTGCACACTTTTCCAAATCCAGAATTATTATTTCTATGTCTGATAAGGAATTTGGAGTAAATAAGTTTGCCATAAAATCATGTTGATGTCTAAAACATGAATCCTATTTCTTAGTTCAGCAATATTTTATATATCAATGAAGAGATACGAAAACTGTTTTAAAAATTTAATGCTCATTTTTAATAAGAAGTCTATTCATTTAGGAGGCATTCAGTTTTATTAAAATTTTTAATTTATTTTTTTTACAAAACTAACAAATCCTACAATCTATTTACTCCTCTTGTATCTTTTGTTGTATTGTTAATTTCTTTGGGCTCATTAGAAGTAAACTACGAACTCGAGTTTTTATCATTTATAAATTAGTGTTGTATTTTTCATGTATTTTTAAAACCTTTTATTAAGTCATTCAGCATCATTTTTATGTTCTTAAAACTACATATGGACCCCAAATTTTGTTTTAGAATAATTTTCGGAAAGAACTTGAATTAGATTTTTATCTAAATAGTTCGTTGTTACTCTACATAAAGAAACGTACACTTAGAGTCAGTCTTTTTATGATGGGTGTGTTTATCGTAAAAAACTCAAAAATTAACTACCCCTTTATTTTCTTCCCTAAAAAAATGCTGGATTTATTTTTAAATCTAGCTTTTTAACAAAGAAATGCAAGCTAAAAGTGGTTTTTAGCATTTTTATATATATATATAACTGTATAATCTCATTTCTGATACATGTAATGACTAATAACAAAGTGTTTCATTTATTTAATTCGTGATTATGTTAATTGAAACGCAAAAACATGAAACAAATGTTTCAAATACACCGAATGTTTATGTATTGAGCCATTATCTTTTGAAATATCTTGTTTCATTGAGGATGGAAGAAAGATGTTTCAAAATGTAGACTTTACTTCTCACAAAGTTAGAGATGCAAATTAATTTACTTCCTTTACTAAACGCAGAGAAAGATAGAACTAACTGTGCTAAATAAGTTTCATCATACAAACAGTGTGAATTTCTTAAAGTATAATTTACTTATCAATTAGCTTTGGTAGTCTATACATATCAATTGTAATGCTTTTAATTACGACACTGGATCGTTTTTAAAGTCATTCTAGATAGTAATCAAATTAGTCTGCATTTAATAAATTTTTTACTTTTTAATGTTAAAAGTTTTATATTTATATGCGTTCCCATACTATTTCTTTGCTCAGGGTATTCAATTTCTTTATATATTTTTTCCAATTTCATACGGTATTTCAAATCTTAGTTATTAATATGGAAATTTGTCACACACACAGAATTATTATTATATTATATGAATCATTCAATACTCATTTTAGTATAATTATTTTGTGTGTGTGTGTGATTACATTATATTTATTTAAAATAATGATTAAATATGCTGAATATACTTACATAATAAATAGCGTAGGAATTTGTAATAAAAATAAATCTATTGATATAAAAGTTTTATGCATGCAAATAAAATACATTTTAACTATGAATGCGAAAATCAAGAATAGTTGAGACATATTTTTCAGGCCAAAATTTTGTAACCGTAATAAAGCATATTTAATATTCCGATTCCCTCTAATGTTATTTCAATTTCCTTGAAACATAAAACCCCAATAAAAGCTGATCCGATAAACAAGCTAAGTTACAAAGTCATAATGATATGTAAATTTGACATGAGGTCGTTAAAAAGTTATTTCTAGTAATTTAAAGTATACTTAAGTAGAGGTTATCAAGGAATATTGTTACGCTTATTATAGAAATACACATTGATGTCTTTTTAATAAACAAAAAAAATACGAAACATTTTTAATACGAGAGAAAAAATTTCAATTCCATGAATTGCTTAAAAGATTTTGGAAATCTTATTCAAAAATTGTAAGTTAATTGTAAGTGATACCAAAGTTAGTTAAAAGGATTCTTTAACACGATGGTATTTTCCATTTCAATCACTAAATATGAGAAAGGAATTTGGGCATTTGAAGACAAGATAAGTAAATTTCAGCATAATATTGAGTTACGTGCGGAGAGTTTTCGGTAGGTGGCTCGATCTCAACATCACAATAATTCAAAAACAAATGGACTGCGTCTAAAAGACTGTATTTCAGGCGTATTCGGAAAAGGTTTCTTATAATACGTTACGCACCCGTTTGAGATCTAGGCTTTCTCAAAAAGCGTGTTGCAGGCACTGAATTTTTTTCTTTCACTGAAAGGCAAAAAACACGTAAACGTGAAACTGAATATGGACTGTAAAAAGCAAAGCTTTTATTGAAACTAAAAATAATTGTCGGGAAGTAATTTGTAAAAGTTTAAAGCTGGGGAATTCAAACTTTGAAGATCGACAACTCCCAGGTAGGCCTCTACACCATAAAATGAATGTACACTGGTGTTCAAAAACTTAAGCAACAGGTGGGGTTTTATTGTCATAACTTCACGAAAAATCATCTGAAAGAGACATGAAATTCAGAAAATGAGGGAGAGTATTATGTACGTAAAGGATGACGAAAGCATCGGCTCTGAAAATGGAATACAATTCATACGGTATGGAATCAAACAAAAACCAGTTTTTTTATTGAATGTATAGTATCGTGACTCATGATTGTCTATCCAACAGGAAGAACAACAAGCAGATGTTCCTTAATATGGTATATGTCCTCCTCACTGCAATGGTTGCTTCCCACCGTCTACGCATACTCAGAACCAGCTTGTGCCACATTTCTTGCGGTGTGAAAATGCTCATTCCACAACCAGCATCTGTTTGAGTTGTTAGGTGTTCTCTGATGATGTAAGCGTGCTGCAATACGTCTCCCCAAAGCATTCCACACATGTTCGATGAGATTTAAATCTGAGGAGTATGCTGGCCAATCACATTCGAGTGATATCTTCACTTTCCAGAAGCTCCTCAACAGCAAAAGAATCCGATGTGCCGCTCATCATCCATAAAAATGAAAAGCCCGGGCCAATGGCACCTCGGAACAGACGCACATGGGGAAGAAGTACCTCATCACAATAGCTGGGTATCACCATAGACCTCTTCAGAGAATGTGGAGCCTAGTTTGCCCTTCGTTCAGCAAGGGCTGCTTCCCAGACAGGAACCTCCAAAACCACCGTAACGGTAATGCTCTTGGAATTACTGGGATAAAACCGGGTCCCGATCTCCCACCAACAAAACGCGTTGAGAATCACTTCT